>CM034361.1:48420636-48448619 GCA_019925275.1 Mytilus edulis | reverse complement strand
CATTAACCATACATACCTTCAACTGAACAATATGAACTGTCCTTATTTGGAGTAAAGTCTCTTTTCTGTTAAATTGACGGATCGTGATATAGAAAGTATGACACAATATACAACCCATCAAGTATACTTATATATATAATCTTCGTATACCAAAGGCTGTTTTTTTTGTCTCTGAATTATATCCATCATTTAAACGAATCAGAAAACGGAACGGAATAAAAGATTGACAACTTGTTAATATATTTCAGTCATTAAACAGTTGATAGTTTAAATGGTAACAGCAAACAACAAAATCATGTTTGCTATTATTATGAACGTACTGCCAAATAATGATGGGTACCAGTAATAACGCACTGTAAACAGACCAGTAAAAATCACTTACATGTACCTGACAATCGAAAAATTGCTCCAATCAGGATTCTTTAAAATTAACACTGTTCAACAAATTCAAATTTATCAACAACTTTGGAAATTTTCATTCACTTTAGTAATAGTAACACAAAAGCAATGTGAATTTGATATTAATTGTTAATTGATTGATTATAATAGAATGTTGGAGTTATAACTTCTCATTTCTCTATAAGGGTACTGTGACAAGGACATAAAAAGTGTCATGCCTCCGAAGCATTGTTTTGTCACAACAATATTTCAGATGAACCCAATGACCACAATTTTCAATTGTACACTGTCCACAAATGACACACACTATATAATTACATTTCCTTAGTTCTTGAGGAAGGCCAGTAAGGTTGCATACAAAGCAAGTCTGTTAAATCATTTATGCCAATGGACCCTTCTCTCAAATTACGTCTAGACATAACAGCACAACTGTTATTGTCTCTTTTGGAACTCTTTTGACTTCACTTGTTTTTAGGATTTTGGAGGTTAAGCTGTTTTCCTTTCTCATTTGATTTACTTTTCTTACTTATCTGACTTGTTTTTCTGCTTACATTCTCCTTTTGTTTTTAAATTTTTCAATTGTGTCATCCTTGCTTTACCACTTACAACTTTGCTCAGATATGATTTTATATATGTTTTAGA
Organism: Mytilus edulis; assembly: GCA_019925275.1. Lineage (NCBI taxonomy): Eukaryota > Metazoa > Mollusca > Bivalvia > Mytilida > Mytilidae > Mytilus > Mytilus edulis. The sequence goes on along the minus strand of CM034361.1, from coordinate 48,447,578 downwards.
ATTTTCAAACAAGCGAGCATAATGTCAACAGTAGTTTGTCCAGAGTGTACATTTGAAAATCCTTCCTACAAACAGCGATGCGAGGTTTGTTACAAACATTTGCATAATCAGGAATGGAGATGTCAAAGCAATGACTGCCAGTACCTGAATCCTGTTTCTGAATCGAAATGCTCAAGGTGTAAAAAGTCTCGGATTGAAAGTGTTGGGAAAGGGAAACGTTCACAATCTGCTGATCGTCTGGCTAGGGATAAAGGTAAAAAAGAACCTGTGAAGAATAACTTTTTAGGTGTTACGCCAGTTGCAGATAAACATAGAAGACCACGTTCAGCCGATAACCGTTTAGCATTAAGATGGAAATGTTGCCAATGCAATCATTCGAATGGTGTAGATGAATGTGTGTGTGGAAAATGCCATCATATGAAGGCTCCATGTTGCAATGCAGGTAAACAGTGGAAATGTCATGCATGTGACAATCTTACTTCTGAACATTTAACAACGTGTAGCACTTGTTCAAAGAAAAGAAAAGAAAGGCTTCTAGCAAAACCGGCAAAAGATTTAGATAAAGGAAAAATAAAACTAGTTGACAAACACTCAAATGATCATGAAAGGAAGAGTCCATCGCCGGTTCGGAATAGATGGACTTGTGAAAAGTGTTCTTCTCAAAGCAACTGTTCAAGCAAACTGTGTGAAAAATGTGGAGTTAGTAAACCTAGAGTTACTGGAATAAATTTTGTTGATAGACCACAATCTAAGCCTTTAAGACATGATCGAAGGCAGTCAGTCCGAGCTAAGAATTTGAGGACAATTAAAACAAGACTAGTAGAGGCAGAATGGGCAAAAATTGTGTTAAACTGTAAACAGGTTTGTTTTCAACTATATATATTCGATCCTTTATTTTTGTTCAATACAAGTTAGTTTCTAATTAATTTTAGACATAAACACAAATGAAGATATGATATTTGTCATTGTAATAACAAGCCACCATAAACAACTTGACCTGGCTAGGTATTGATCACCAAAAGGTAAAATAGGATAGTTTGTTCCAAAACTGGTCAGAAATCAATGCAACTGTTTTAGATTCAAAGCAATATAGAGCTTTATATATTGTATTGACACCTGTCGTCTACTGAAACCATTAATTGACCCATAGATGTCATTTGTCTTTTTTTGGACAGGTATTGAATTTAAATTCAATCAAATAACACCTAACATTTCTTCAGGTTCATAAGCAGTATTCTACTTTTCGTATAACTAGATTCAATATTCATTTAAGTGATTTCTAAACACATAGCACTATGGCATGCTTTAAATTTTTAGAAAAAAAGAAGGTAAATTTTGTTTTGTGTCCATTATGATGTGAAAAGTCAAATCACAAAAATACTGAACTCCGCGGAAAATTCAAAACGGAAAGTCCTTAATCAAATGGCAAAATCAAATGACAAAGCACATCAAACAAATGAACAACAACTGTCATGTTCCTGACTTGGTACAAGCATTTTTCAGATGTAGAACATTGTGGATTGAACCTGTTTTTATAGCGCTTAACCTCTCACTTGTATGACAGTCGTTTCAATTTTCATTATATTTACGATGCGTGAACAAAACAGACACAATAGGTGACACAGCAAATTTATATAAAAGAATATTGAAGTATCGAAACTGTAAAGGTAGGTTAGTAGAACACTTTATCAAAGGTACCAGGGTTGTAATTTAATACGCCAGACGCGCGTTTCGTTTATATAATACTGTATGGAGAATAGTCTAGAAATTTAGTCACAGAAAGTCTACGACCAAACCTTTTAATAAAGTGGGTTATGAAAGAATTTGAATATGCATGTGATAAGGCATCATCTTTACCAATAAAATTTTAAGATGAAAAGAAATAAGTAATTTTGAAATCTTATTTTTACTAGCATTATTAATTAAATGACATCTTTATAAATAAATATGTTTGAAACATGTTGACTGTTACAGGATAAGATAAACTTTACCGATAAAGAATTTCCGCCAACTGACTACTCCCTTTTCAAAAATCCACCACCTGGTTGCAGCAACATCAAATGGTTGAGGTTAAAAGATGTCAAAGATGTAGAAGGGAAAGGTCCTATAGATTGGAAAGTCTACGACAAACCAACAGCAAATGATATCATGCAAGGAGAAATAGGAAACTGCTGGTGAGAGGACCCACTTACACGTTAATCAATTTCGTTTGTTTGCCGGGGTGGTGGTGGACAACAATAAAAAATATATCATTGTATGTCTATTTGAAACTTATGTTAACAAATTTGTATGAACTATGAACGAATTTTTCTGAATTTTGAAAAACAATAAATCATTCAATGACTATCTATGTAGAGATAAACATGACATCTTGTGTGTAAAAAATCATTAAACAGTAAACCATTAAATCAAATAATAAATATAGGATTGTTTCTATTGACCTAGTGGACACATTTGCTATCTTATACATTTAGGTTTATATGTGCACTGGCTGTTGTTGCTGAGAGACAAAAGTTGGTGGAACGAATTGTTGTTACCAAAGATTACTGTCCCGAAGGAGCATACGTTGTACGACTTTGTAAAGATGGCATCTGGAAAACTGTTGTCCTAGATGACCACTTCCCTGTAGATCAGCATAAAAGATTAAAATATTCGAAGGTTAGATATACCAAGTAATAAGTAATACTGATAAGACTGATTATTAGATTAAGAACTGTACTTCATTAGTAAATAATACAAATACAAGTTCAGATTGAATATCTATGTTTAATACATTTGACGTTTGAAATTGGTTGAATGTTTAAAAGTGTCCTGAAATTGAAATACGATGGATGTTTCATTATTTTTATGTACTTATTATTGATTTCATAAGTAAAGAAAGGGAAGGGAAGCTCTAAAACAAAGCAATATCATATTTTTTGGTATTTTAAACAATAACTTAATTACTATATTATAGTTGGCGGTTGAATGTATCATGTAAGTTAAAACTCAAATACTTGCATTGAAAAATCATTAACTTATCAACACTTTTATATTAAAGATCATGATATGTTTCCTCGATAAACGCACTTTTTCAATTGAAGGCGAAAAGCCTCGAGGGAATCGTTGTAGCTTGCTTCCCTTGTATGTAGGAGGTTTTTAGTTGGTTTTATCACTGGAATAGTACGCGAGTATGAGCAATCAAGGAATTGTTTGCTGTGTTGAATGATAATATGTTTGGGAGACTATATGTTTCCAGCGTTTTGCATATTATTGTACTAGGATGTTAAAATACAAGCTCAGCATGTCAGTCTAGTACAAAGCAGGTTTCATATTCATATCACATTAACACGTTTTCGTTCCAAAACAAGTATGCATTAAATTTACTACTGAATGTAAAGCAGTTATCCATCATCTCCATGAATCAATTACAGGCAAGAAGAGGCCAGTTATGGGTTCCACTGATTGAGAAGGCGGCAGCTAAGATGCACGGATGCTATCAAGCATTAGGATCTGGTAGGACTGTGGAGTCTCTGTCATTGCTTACTGGTGAACCATGTGAACATCTGTCCTTAAATGGTAAAAGTACTACTAGCTCAAATAGATTGAAATATCATTATATACATTATACATTATACATTATACATTATACAATATACAATATTGAAACTGTTGCTGAAGTTGAAAGTAACATGCACGTGAATAACAAATCCCAAAATATAACCTAGTTATGTTAATATATGTTTAATTATATATAAGTTTAAAAAACCTTTGAGGCATGTCGACTGAAACCGTTAATAAATTTACTTGTATTGCTTTGTTGTTTCTGTGATAACCATACATGTCCCCGTTTTTTTAAAGTGAAAGCATATTGAAACTATAAGTTATTAAAATGATGCATCTCTGATTTACTTTGTTTCTTAATAAAGTTAATTATGTTCTTTTTATAGACAAAATAGATTTTTCAAAGACCATTGATAACATGTTAATCTGGTCAAGATTGACACATGCTAGAGATTGCAGGTAAGGAAAGTAAAATTGAATCATAATAAGAAAAGAAGATGTGGTTTAATTTTCACGAGACAAAACAGCATCGAAAGAAAAAGAGAAAGACCATGCACTTGATAAAAAAAATTTGCCATAATAATACAATGACGAGATGCATAAATACAGAGCTACGTCATATGTAACAAAGAATCACAAAAAGGTATATAGACAAAGCACATTAACAAAAATGTAAGACACGAATACAAACAGTTTACCATAAAGGAAAAAATAAAGTTTTTAATTCAATCTCGAGATGAATTACCACTAATAAAATTGAGAATGGAAATGGGGAATGTGCCAAAGAGACAACAACCCGACCATAGAAAAAAACAACAGCAGAAGGTCACCAACAGGTCTTCAATGTAGCGAGTAATTCCCGCACTCGGAGGCGTCCTTCAGCTGGCCCCTAAACAAATATATACTAGTTCAGTGATAATGAACGCCATACTAGTCTGTTTTTTCATCCATGTCATATAGACGTCCTATACTTTGTCAAACCTTCATTGAATTTTATGAAACTTAGACGGACGCCTTTTCACGATCCAGAAAGAGAATTTAGAACATAGTGTTGAAAGTGTTCTTTGTTAAATGTTAAACGAACCCAATTTTTTTTACAATAATTTAAAGATGTAATCTGGGGTTAATTTTAAGACACTAATGGCTTTGACATAGTTTCGTTAATATCAAACAATGCATTAATACAAGCTTTCTACAATCAGAAGGAGGACATTATTTTAATCGATTTTTGTCTCGTTTGTGATAGAGCCGCGGAAGTTGCCGTTATTTTTTCTGCGATAACAACAGCACCGATATTGTTCTGAGTCTGCTTTAGGCAGTTTGATATTTTCTATAAGATTGAACTACTGTCAATACATATAAGTTGGACGACTCTTTCGATGCCCTGTAACCAATAGGTCATGGTTCATTGATTTTTAGATAAAGTTGCATTTCTATTATTGCATTCCAGTTGTTTGAACATTTCGAGGCTCTGCCCTTATTTTAATGAGCGATCCAGCGACTTTCAATAATAACCAATGTTGCTGTCCTTCATTTGATCTTCTTATGAATTTCTGCCAAGAGACGAGACATATATCTGTGTAAACAGTTTATTTTATATTTATCTGGTTTTTTTTTAAATTCACATCACATAACTTTCTTCACTCATAACAGCAGTCACAGTGAAAACGAAGGGTTTCACAAAACTTTTTACGATTTTCAGCTTTTTTTACATGTAATACATAATCCAACACTTTCTTTCTCTGCTCCATTTAATAGGTTGAGTATAATCAATTTTACGGCTTTATTTTTTTTGCAAATACTAACTACTTTATTATGATAATACTTGCTACAGGTTTATCCCGCTGTTCGAAAGTCTTAAATCGATTGAAATAAATCAAATTCGGGTTACAGACTTAAACCGAGGGAAACACATCAACTTTAAGAGCAACAAAAAACTAAATGAGAATGTAACAAACACGGAAACGAATTATAAGATAACAACTGCTATTTTCCTGACTTGGTACAGGACATTTTAAGAAAAAATGGTGGGTGGAACCTGGTTTTGTGGCTAGCCATACCTTGCGCTTTTATTGAAATTTTAAATGTAACACTTAAGAAAAAAGGGAATACAACTTACGCTTTTTAGCTGTAATTACATGTCAAACCGATCTGTCAAAAATGTATTTTACAATAATTACATTAGAAAATATATGCGGTATTATTCCAAATTAAACATAGTAAAAATGTAAAATGAGGATAATGGTAACTATAGTGAGTGTAACATATGTTAAAGTAGTTTATGTGAACCCTTTCGGTTAGAAATACATTAATGAATTTAATTTTGGATAGGTATTTGATGTGCACATCATGTGAAACTAAAGATGGATTTACTCAAGATTATTGTAAATCACTTGGGCTGATAACAGGACATGCCTACTCTCTTCTAGATGTATATGATATGGATACTGGAGAAAAGTAAATATTTACATATTTGTCTAGAAGTTCCGGTAAAAATTGAATAGGATAGTAGCATAATATTGCAGTTTTTAACCAGTGTAACATATTAGAAAAACAAATTATCAATAGAGTTTACAACGGAAAATGGATGAAATTTCAGAATTATGTAATGAATGCAAAAAATAATCATCCCCTGAAAAAAAATTGAACAAAACTTAACAAAAAACAAACACAACAAAACAAAAACAAAAAATGCAAAAGTCGAAAAAATGCATAGAAACGCAGAAAATTCACATTTCAGCTGATGTAAGAGGTTTCCTCCCGTGGCTTTTATATTACCAGCGTTTGGAACTTTTGTGTTTACATGAATTATGATTGATATAATCATAACTATGAATTAAGTGTTTACACACAACTTACAATAGAACTTCTCGTAAACCGATGATGTTCTACTCCATGATTTAATCACATCAGCCTTAGCAATTTTGGATCCACATGCAATGCTCTTCAACTTAGCATATTGTTTGTATATATTTTTTTTAATTTTTAAAGGAGCGTCACTGAGAACTCTTTTGTAGACACATTGCATATCTGGAGTACACAATTTTAATCCTGGTATATTTGAAAATTTATTAACAAAGAAAACATAATACATTGTGCCATGAAATCCTCTCTATTGATGTCAAGTTTCATCAATAATACATATAGGACTATGTTACTAACATACAATACAATTACTTTTTCCATTGGGCTTGGGTTGAATTTGATGGATGCCTATAGCAAAATGACAGAAATTTCTAGTCCTTTTCACAACCTTTTCAGGTATAACGTTTGCCAAGCATACCAGATTTTTGTTTTTCTTTATATTTTTATAAGTGTATTCATCAGAAAACAACTGAGGTATGCTTTTATCTAGATTGTTAAAAATAAGAAATCCATGGGGCAGTGAATCATGGAAAGGTGATTGGAGTGATAGCTCTCCAAAATGGCAGAAGGTCAAACCAGAGGTCAAACAGAGACTGAAGCCAGATGGAAATAAACATGGTATATTCTGGATAGAGTTCAAAGATTTTAGAAAGTAAGACATTCTTCATTTCAAAAAATATCTTTGCTAATTATGTAGTATTAAGTTCCTTATCATGTCAAACAGAAAATAAATTGTGGGAAATTGTTTTTAAGATTTCGACCAACTGAACCAGCTTTCATTCAACTCAAATACTCATATTAAAAAGTATCAATTTCATTTTTGAAAAAGCTAGGATAGGCATACAATGATCCTAGGATATACTTTTTTGAGATCGGAGCTACACACTTTTCCATTTCTATCAAATTTAAAAAAACAACGGCGGGAAACCTTACTTTAAATTAGCAATTTTTCTTTCAAATTTGGAAGTCAACTATTGTTGAATGTTTACTAATTACTAAAAAGAACGGTGACAAAATCTCTACTGCTGATAATTAAAACATCCGAACATTATTGAATACACAATAATAATTAAAAAAATAAAAAGCCAACAACAAAAACTGTACCAAGTCAGGAATATGACAGTTGTTGTCCTATCGTTTAATGTGGTTTTTTTTTTAATTTGATTTTGCCATTTGATTACGAACTTCCGTTTTGGATTTTCCTCGGAGTTCAGTGTATTTGTGATTTTACTTTTTTTCATATTGATTATTTATTGAAAATCACAACTTTAAAAGTGACAAGCAATAAATACGTGTGGAATCGCACTGTATATCCTGCATAATAAAATGTTATTCCTGTATCGGCTGTTGTTAGTTTTTTTTGTATATTGGGTCTTTATGAAATTTTGCCCTGAGTTAACAGTCATGATCAGAATACCAATCGCACGTGTCAGGATATAGCATCTCTAAAAAACACATTAATATCATCAAACAAAACAATTCTGACTTACTGGTTAATGCTTCTATTAAGTAAAAAATGTATTGCAAGAAAGAAAGACACCTTTTTCAATTTCCAATGTGTGTGACTAGTGACGTTCTTGTTGGGCAATTTTTCGTATCTTTTTTTCTTCTATATTAAGTGTTTTGTGGACTACTGTTTGTTTTTTATTAAGCGTTTTCCATTAAGACTTGATGATTTTTGACCCTTTACACCGTGTAGAACGCCACATGCGGGGTGTCGGCTATGTTTGACATGGGGTGGCAATTTTGAAGCGACAAAAAAGTAACAAGGTAAGTTCAAGCAACAAAATTTCTTATTTTTAGAACTCCTAGTACCATATAATGTATTGCACGGAAGGAACCGCAACATAATCTATTTCCTGAAAGTAAAAGCAGTCGTTTTCAATGCTCAGTTTTCTCAAACACCTCGCCCTAGTTTTCCGTGTTGCAGATTTTGAGGCTTTATATGCAAATTTCGGTATAAAAAACTACTTTACACAGCTACCCTCCGTATCATTTATATAGAATTGTATTCCTCTCATTGACTTATACCAAATACCAGTTTCTTAGTTAAAATTAATTGGTTTTAAAACTGTTATTCATCAAAATATAAAGTGTCGCTCGGGGTGTCAGATTTTGCGTCTCAAGGGGTAGAGGCTTGTCATAAAAAAATACATATTTGCATGTAAATTAGTCTTCATATGATACATTTTATTTCAAACACATCTACGTTACCATGACAAAACAAGGATTTTTCATTTTGCCTGTTTTTGGTCTTATAAAATATATGCTTTTGATTTCATTCACATCTACTTTACCATGACAAAATAAGGGTTTTTCATTTTGCCTGTTTTAGCAAACAAAACAAAACAACATGAATATTTGAACACTATCCAAACAAAAAAGCGAAAAAGGTGTACATACCAAGTGCATAATAGTATTCTTAATTGCTAAAAAAAACATTTGAAAAACGAATTATTGATGCTACTGAAACGTTCCAAATTCTGATTAATTCCATATTTGTTTTAATTGTTGTCTGCTCTATGGTTGGGTTGTTATCTCTTTGGCACATTTCCTATTTCTATTCTCAATTTTATATTTACTTTATATATAATATTGGCGTATTTAAGTGATTTTATACTGCACTCGTTCTATTTGAGCAGTCTAAATGCGTTGACTGTATATTTCTATGTCATATACAGTCACTGACCCGATATCACTTTTCTTCATGAATATTTAAATAGAAATTGCCGAAATAATATTGAATTATTCATACGACCTCTTCAAACTGTTCTTGTTTCAAATGCATACAACGATGCGTGGAACGACTCAACGTTGTTTCTTTTGCAATTATTGGAAAAACATATTTAATTTGTTAATAATTTTTGTTTGCAACCATAAATCATTATGTTTTATGCTTATGGTTGATATTAAAGTCCATACTCAAACGGTTTCGTTCACTATCGAGTGTTGGTTTCAACAGGTAAATGTAAATTTCATTGTGTTGTATATTTATCCGCGAGCATGATGTGAGGCCTTTTTAAAGGGTATTTCCCCCAATATTTAAATCAAATAAATAACCTTAACGCATTAAACAACAATTGAAAATGTTTTTGTTTTTTAGATTGCAGTATAAAGACAATAGTAGTGCATTGACTTGACATATCAACGATATAAGGATGAGGCTTAGAAACGGGGAAATACGAGGCTGTGCCGAGCTATTTCCCCGTTTCTGGCCGAATCCTTATATCGTTGATATGTCAAGTCAATGCACTATTATTGTCCTTTTACTATATGTATTACCCTGGAGTAATGATACATTGGTTTGATGTTGTCTGTATGTCTAAAATTGTCTGTGCTGTGAAATCTATTTCATGATCGGGATATATGCCACTAGATTGCGAAGGTTTCATTAAAAAATCCTCTGAAAACAAATATGAACATAAATGTAACAACAGAAATTCAACCTAGAAAAACACAGGTTACATCAAATTCTTCAAACTTTATTCAATTCCGGTTCGTTTAGCATGTTTAGAGATATGTATATAGTCAGAGTAGACCTACCTTCAAAGTAGAAATGATATGATAGATGTGTAACAGAAAACGGATAGTTCCAGCTGGGCGATTACGAACGAAGTAACTGTCTTGAATCATTTTTTCTTGTAAACCTGTTCCGTTGTATATTTGTGTACAAGTCGTTGTTTTCTCATTGACAATTGTAGTATCATCGTCTTCAGGATTACTTGAAGTTGTGTTGTCATTCGTTGAAAAAGATGCCGGTGAGTGTTTCATTGGAGAGAGTGTTCTAATTCTTTTGATGGATTTTTGCGGCGTGCACGAGTGCTTTTTAGATGAACCTGGTGATGAACTGTGATGCATTTTGGCTGGTGGAGGCTTCGGGCATATCTTATATTAAGGACTATTTTGTGATTTTCCACCATGTTTTGGTTTATTGAGGCATAGCCTTGACTTTTTTTTACCATGATAGTGACTGAAAAGGAAAAGAAAACGTTTACCAGCTTGAAAACTAAATATTTTGAGCCATTTTTTACTATGAAAGAAATCAAAAGCACATGTTTTATAAGACCAAAAACAGGCAAAATGAAAAACCCTTATTTTGTCATGGTAAAGTAGATTTGAATGAAATCAAAAGCATATATTTTATAAGACCAAAAACAGGCAAAATGAAAAATCCTTGTTTTGTCATGGTAAAGTAGATGTGTTTCAAATAAAATGTATCATATGAAGACTAATTTACATGCAAATATGTATTTTTTATGACAAGCCTCTACCCCTTGCGACGCAAAATCTGACACCCCGAGCGACACTTTATATTTTGATGAATAACAGTTTTAAAACCAATTCATTTTAACCAAGAAACTGGTATTTGATATAAGTCAATGAGAGGAATACAATTCTATATAAATGATACGGAGGGTAGCTGTGTAAAGTAGTTTTTATACCAAAATTTGCATATAAAGCCTCAAAATCTGCAACAAAGAAAACTAGGGCGAGGTGTTTGAGAAAATTGAGCTCTGAAAACGACTGCTTCTGCTTTCAGGAAATAGATTATGTTGCGGTTCCTTCCGTACAATACATTATATGGTACTGAGAGTTCTAAAAATAAGAAATTTTGATGCTTTAACTTACTTTGTTACTTTTTCGTCGCTTCAAAATTGCCACCCCATGTCAAACATAGTCGACACCCCGCATGTGGCGTTCTACACGGTGCTTTAGCTTGTGGTTTTGGATGCAATTACCGGATTAAAGTCCAGAAAGGGCAAGACAATTAAACCTTTTTTGAATTTTTAATCAGGCATTTTGGGGATGTAGACATTTGCAAAACTAGAGACTGGTTTGAAACAAGAATCAAGGGATCTTTCCCATCATCTGCTGATGGACCTTGGAAGTTTGTGAAAGTTTATGTACAGAACAAAACTGATCTGTGCTTAGGACTGCACCAAAAGAATAAAAGGTAATAGTTTAACTGCATAACTTGAATATTAGCTATGATTAATTATAACAAGGGCTATTATCCCTTTAATGAAAATCTTGTTTTAGTAATATTTTTGTTCGACAGTCAAACTTTGGAAAAACCAGCATCAAATATGATCATATACAACACTCTTCTACTATTTTAAAAGGTTGGATTTCAGAAATATTATAGATTATAGTCGATCAATTGAATAAAATAATGTTTCCTTAGATCTCACAGTGATAAGTGCACATTGTTAAAACTGTTAGGTTAGAAAAACGCAATTTTAAAACATTTTGCACTGGATTTAAAGAACAAAAGTGTAACAACTTAACATAAAAGTTAAATACTTCTAGTTTACTGGAATAAAAGTTTGTATAACACAGCATAACATCAAAAGTCTACTAGACAGTTGAATCAAATATGAAATCTGAAAAAAATGTCTGCTTCAATTTCGTAGCTTCTAGCATATATAAAACCTGGAGGCGATATCAGGTCCTGCAGAAGGGTAGCAGATCCTGCTCAATATTATATATATGTGACATTCGTGGTGGTGCTCATTTTATAAAAAAAAACCCGATAAATAGTCTATTTCGATAGGTTCCAATCATGAAAATGGAACGGGATTGTAGTAATGACATAAGGAACATATCCGATGTCATCTGAGAACCGAATATTTCATAACAGTAAGCGAACTCACGATGGCGTCTGTAAAATTTACGAAGGAATGATTTCAATTTCATCATTTCGAACTCTTAGTTCAATAGCTTCCTTATGATCAGCATGAAATATATCTTATCAATTACATATATACACTGTATGCAGGCGCTGTGTGAATGTTGCTACATAGAAATGGAAAGTTCACAATTGGCAATCTTCGTCATTGTTTTTTTTTTATCATTTTATGCTCATACAATAATTAAGTCAATGTACTTCAATCTCCAGAATTTATATCTTCAGAGGTAGCAGCAGCAACGAAGACTTTGTTGACATGTTAATAGTGGCGATGGAAATTGTGGATGGTAAAAAGCTGAGAACTGTGGGTCATAGTAAGAGAGACATCAAAAGTTATGTAGGATGTGAAATTGAACATCTAGAAAGGGGAGAATACACCATTGCATGTCTGGCTTTTAAACATTTAGATGGAGGTATAAGCCTGAATGTATTTTATTTTGAAGATAAGAGAGGGAAAGCTTTGACGATAAAGTTTATACTGTATATTCAGTTGCAATGTGATATCAAATGAATCAAACTCGAGGCATTGCAAATTATATTTTGCAAGGTCTTTTTCTTCTCACTATTATGAACTTGAACTCCAATAAGTCATATTTAACTATATTCTAATTGGGCATAACACACTGTAAAAAGATTAAGATAAAAGAATAACAAAAATACCAAAATCTAAGGTAGATACAATAAACTGACAACTCCATTGCTAAAAAAAACCCAAACAGATAAATAAATAATGTTACTCATCTTTACTAATCAGTTTCATTAGATTTGGAGCATTTTGAAATTTTAGAAATTTTTGGTGTAGTTTCCATGTCAACATAGTAGTTTCAACGATTGCCAAAATCATCGAAAACCAGTATAAAGTGGGCACCTACATTGTATCAAAATACATAATTCTAAGTTCAAGCATATCCAAACAATTCACCAAAACCCCAAAACTGGATTTTTTCATATTTGTTCCGTTTCCATGGTAACGAAGTTTAAGCATATCCGAATAATTCACCAAAACCCAAAACTGGATTTTTTTTTACATTTGTTCCGTTTCCATGGTAACATCAGCCATTTCTTATGTTCTTAAGACCTACTGCAACCCGAAATTGTGTGTTCCTCATTGTATTTAACTATTATTAGTTTCATTGGCTCCATCAAAACTGTCGAACAAAAATCATTGGAAGAATAATGATAATAATTAAAAACCAATTCTTCAGAGAACAATTGAAGGTCTTTCCACCTCGATAATAAGACTGAAATTAAAAAAAAACGATGTTAGAAAATGTCACTCCGTGTTGATGTTATGTGGTATATCAAACTGATATAAAAAAAATAAGATTAATAGGTTTATGCAGAAGACTTAACCAGAAAGAATTTTTAGCAAAGGTCAAAATCTAGAACGTCAAATTGACCTTTGACCTTGACCTCAATTTTGTGGTCATAGGTCAGTGGTCTCAAATCAAACGACCCCACGTCAATCACTTGTATGGTTGTGGAGAAATACTGATTTCAAATACATAAGGGGAGAAAACTCCTATAAGGGTTAACCAGAACTCTTCGACTTAAATAGGTTGAAGTTGCACCTTATTGTAAACAGGTATTTGGCAAACACATCATATCATTTACTGTAACAGTTTCTTTTGAATAACGATAACAAGCAAAATTCTAAATTTATAACATGACCTTGACCTCAATTTCCTTTAAATGGTCCAAGGATTTCATATCAAAAGACTGTGGGCCTCTACGACTTATAGCGTATGAATTTGTTCAACATATCGCCTATCTTAAATTTTCAAAGGGAAATAACTCCCATAAGATGTCTTCCGATCACTCCAGTCAAAATAATCAATTCATTCGTTAAAGTAGACGAACAATTTGGTGAAAACAGTTTGTTAAAATCTTTTACGGTATTAAAGATATAGCGATAACAAGAAAAAGGGGACGCGGGAGATAACTCCTATAAGAATAAGTGTTCGGTCACACAGGGTGAGTTTTGAAACCTCCATTACTGTACAACATCATTATCCAAACATCCATTCGACACGTTGTAAAACAAAAAAGCATCTCAGACGGCAGAAGAAAAAAAAAATAATCAGAAGAAAAACAAAAGGTCTTTCCACGAAAAGTGGAAAGACCTAATAATAGTAAACAAACAGAGGAAAAGCAATATGTCATCCTACATTGTCGACTGGGTGACATAAAAATTAAGACTAAGCAACACGGTCCCTACCAAAATCTTGGAGTAATCTCCGGAGCTTAGGAAAGGATAGCATATCCCGTCTACATGCAGCACCCGTCATGTTGCTCGTGTTAGTACAAACCTGGTAACAAGTGTACGTCGGTAGGTCACAATACTGTAAAAGGGACGGGATTGTAGTTTCGATATGAGGAACATATCCACTATGATATATGAAACGGATATTTCATAACGGTCAACCGACTCGTAATGGCGTCCGTAAAATTTACGAAGGAATGATTTCAACTTCACCATTTGGAACTCTTGGTTCAATAACTTCCTTGCGAGCAGCAACCCTCTTTAAAAAAAAAATCATGATAGGAAATACAAGCACGGGAATATCGTTTCAATTGGGAGATATATACCCCGTATGCAGGTGCTGCTGAAATATTGCTACTTAGAAATGGAAAGTTCACAATTGGAAAGCTGAAATCATCTATTTTGTCGTAAAGCTTGGCTTTCAACTGACCCTCATTTTCAATTTATAGATGTAAGTCAAGACATGAGGCCGACTTAACTGTATTTGTTGTACAATATTTCCCCCATCAAACTCCGAACACAATGCCTACAATCAGTAATCTCATATTACAGCCGCAGCTCATTTTGATTTCTGATAGACTATATCCATGACTTGGAAACACGCGTATTTGAAAGATAAAATATTTCAGATTTAATCCCTTGGAAAATGCATTTTGATAAATAGCTGGAAGCGCTATTTGAAGAAAAAAAATGCTCGATTTATTTATATCCCATGTGAAGAATGTAACACATAGATATAATTGAATACTAATAAAAAGTTATGATAATTTACTGGTATAATGATAGTGTATCCACTGTTATTTATACAGTATGTTTTAATTTGTTAGGGAAACATGGAAGTCATGTCCAGCGTGATTTTGTCCTGACAATACACAGTACACAGAATATTGTAGTAGAAGAGAATGACTCTGTAACTGCTGGGTACAAACATTTTTTGGCAGATACTTTGATACAGTTAGCAGTCGACAAAGGAAAGCAAAAGGTTAGAATTTTCTCAGATCAATGCAGAGGTGTATTGTTATTTCTATTTTCATGCATCTATTAATTTGTTCACACTTTGTATTTTAATCTAACAATCAGTGATAGAAAACGAATTGAACTTTAAAAGTAGTCTTCAATTCAGATGTCGTGCTCTTCTTATTTGATGCATATCTGAATTCAGACAGTCATACCATGACATTGTATTAAAGATGAGATATAAAACCTAAATATAAGTTATCAAAGTTATTATATTTATATATTGAATTTTTCTTAAACTAAAGTGATCGATTATTTCAAGAACTAGTTTGGTCATCTATTGTAAAGACTGTGTCTTAATTTTAATCAGGCTAATTTTTTTCAGAGTTTGAAGGAGAGTAAGGCTAACACCTATAGTCTTGCCCTTGATGGAATTATATTGATAGTTGAAAATAAAGACGTAAAGGAGTATCTCTCAATACAGGAAGATTGTAGGAATTCCCGAAATCTGATGAGCACCAGGGGTTCTATGTTTACAAAAGATGTAATACCACCAGGACATAGGTATTTATCATAGAGAAATCACTTTACAATTGAACGATTATATGTTTTATCGTCTCCAATGTATGTCATTAAGTATACTAGTATGTTTCTGCATCAGATATATAATTATTTGGTTATATGACAATTAAAATTTCAAGTCATATTTTGTATCAAGAACAATTGCAGATTCATTTTTTGTCGGCTTATTCGTCTAATATTTTATCAAAGGGTACATCCATTGCAACGGACATATGTGAATTGTTCAATTATATACCAAACACTCAAACGTTTAACCTGTAAATCTTCTTCAAGTTAATTTTATTACATTTTGAAGCGTACACAAAGTTGTTAAATGTCTGATGATTAAGTTTGGCGCAAAAACAGGCTGAAGAAGTGAGTATTTGATATCGCTTGATATCAATTCTCGTTATTTAATTAAGATAGAAATAGCAATATAATAAACTCCTCGAAAGCTTGTTAACTATTATATTGAAATTAAATTACTCGAGTTGTTATAATGCGATATCGAATGCTCAGTCGTTATGAAACATATAATGAGGGTCTATAATTAACAGAAATAAAGTAATGGTGAGTCATTATAATATGTGAAGTTTCGTAAGTTTTAAACATCTGAAAAGCTATGCAAAGTTGGCGCTGCTTTTAATTAAACGAAATAGTAGAGGGTCCACTTTGTACGAGATATCTTGAAACAAATGTTACAAAAAAAAAAAAGTTATTTTTTTTCTTTCTAGGCAGTTGATATTTTTATTGACTAGAATAGACAACAGAGCTGGATACGGTTACCAATCGTCTTCATCATACATAAGCAGTGGTGCACAATCGTTGGAACACTACGGTGACATAAATAAAAACCATATACCAGAGATTTTAAGGGAACTTGAGTGCCTGCATATTCCTAGACCAATTTAATAAGAAGTTTTATATAGATGCAAGAGTTGGATTGGAATGAAATACTTTTCTTTTGTCTTCTTCATAATATGAAAAATAGAACTTCTAGTTTGCATAAGTGTGGTATACCAATTTCAAGGTATTTATGCAAATATATATATCCTATTTTATAAATGTTAGAATTGATTATACGATAATGATATTATGTGCGTTCCTTGGACAAAGTATTTTGCCCCTAGGAAAAAGTAAAATCACAAAGATACTGAATTCTGAGGAAAATTCAAAACGAAAAGTCCCTAATCAAATGGCAAAATCAAAAGCTTAAACACATCAAATGAAAGGATAACAATTGTTATATTCCTGATTTTGTACAGGCATTATCTTATGTAGAAAATGATTGATTGAACCTGACATTATAGCTAGCTAAACCTCTCACTTGTATGACAAGAAATGAACAAAATGATTTGTGTGCAGTGTTTTAAGAAATGATTTTACTTTGTATCCATGTATCATTTGTGCAACATTAATTGGTTTAAAAATGTGTATTTTCTGTATATAACTTTTGATTATCAAACTTTCATTTGCCTTAAATACACAAATTAAAGTTTCAAAAAACTACACGTTTTGAAATTATTACAAGTTTTTTCTTGACATATTTTATTCGTTATTGAAAAAAAAAAAAATATTTATTTTTTTGTTTTTGTTCTTTTCTCCTTCCCAGAGTACCCCCTATGTCTTATTGTAATGTGGGCTGGTCATTGTTATTGAATCGTTACTTATTGGTTACAGTTATTATCAATTTACCTCCATATTTGTTCGTATTTTTCCATACACGTGTATTGATTAAATCTGAACCTGCAGTAACTTAATTGACCTTCAAACTGGAAACTGGACGGTACATATGTTGTATCAGTGAAACTTAAGGTATGAATGGTAAGAATTGCCACTTTTATATTTTCAACAATATTTCCACATACAGAGTAGATATGTTTTTTAAATAGCTCATTCCGAAGAGAAAAAAAAATGATCGTTTACAAATCAAACGTTTTATTCCATGACACAAGTCATTTTTCGAACAGCAAAGCCGAAATACATTTTACGCACGGTAAATATTGTTTGTATTGGTCAACAAAAAATATCTTTTTTTCAGTCATTATAATAGTATAATTACAATGAATCACAAAAAAAAATAGTCGTCAGGAAATAAAGTCAAAATATGCCTTATCTGCTTTTTGGACATAAAAATTCCATTCGATCTTTATATCGCAAATTTCGTCTACCTATCAAAATCTTGGGTAGTTTAGACTGCTTCTTAAATACAAAACACAGCACACTATTGGCTATTTGTGCATTTTTATTTGATGAAACAGACTTCAATTTTGTCAGACTTTTTAATAAATTACAAAAGTGAGAGTGAAATCCGGAACAGTCAATTCACAAAAAATCACATGATTTGAACTTAATAATTTATGTCATCACTCGGCATTAGTCATCTCTTGACGTTTTCACTTTCCAAACTAAAGAGAAAAATGTTTGAAAGTAGGCATTGATGATGTATGACACTTCTCAATTTTCTTGTATTTAATCAAAGTCATAATCGTCATATGAAATCAAAGACTCAGGGATTAAGATGCCGTTTTGGCTTATACGTAAAAACGAAGGCATCAAGAGTAAACAAAAGGCCACTACATATTAACAGTGTGTAAAGATTTATCAAACCTGAATTGAACATTCCAATTGAACTTTCTCTCCTGAAATCATATTTTAACAACCGTCTCTCCCTTTGGTTGTTTATTAAAACAATTCAAAAGACTGAATGACCAGCAAGATTATATCTACAAATAAACCAAAATGGTTAAATCATAACCGACTCCTCATAAATGACCATATTTATGGATTTTTTTTTTTATATATTCCTATAATGACCCCTTTTTTAAAAACAAAATATGACCAGCTACTCATCATCTACAAATAAGTAAAATGGGCATAAATCAAACATTTATAAATTGTCTTAATCATAAATACATAATATGCATTATCTACTTAAACACTAGTCTGTGATAAAGCATTTTTATTATGACTTATATTTTGATATTTAGTTTAGTTACAATTATATAAACGTATATGTGTTGGAAGTAGTAAATTTAATTAAATTTATATAATAAGTATTGTTGTTTGATATTTTATTAAAAGAAACTAATACATTCTACCTTCATTATGTCAATCTTCATTATGTATTATGTTATGATGTTATCTGCCATTAGTTTAAAGTGTTAGGCCTATAGATTATTTAATAGTTGTATACACTGAATCTGAAAATGAAGTTATAAGGATTTAAGAAGTAAAATAACAAAAATACTGAACTCCAAGGTAAATTCAAAACGGAAAGTCCTTTTTCAAATGGCAAAATCAAAATCTTAAACTCATCAAACGAATGAATAACTGTCATATTACTGACTTGGAACTGTCGTTTTCTTATGTAGAAAATGGTGGATTAAACCTGGTTATATAGATAGCTAAACCTCTCAATTGTATGATATTCGTATAAAATAATCCCATTATATTGACAATTATGTGTGAAAAAACCAAACAGACATCATTGGTTAACAAGTCAAAAATAGGGGTACAGCCGTCAACATTGTGTTATAATCTTAATCACCATAAAAACAAATAAATCTGTAAGAAATCAGCGCAAAAAAAGCATATAGATAAAATACATTAGCAAAAATGAAAGACAAGAATACAAAAAATGAACCATAGAACAATAACATAATGACAGGATGTAGAAGTACAGAGCTACATCACATGTAACAAAGAAACACAAAAAGTCATATTGACAAGCACATCAGCAAAAATGAAAGACAAAAATACAAAAATTGTACCATAGAACAATAACACAATGACGGGATGTATAAGTACAGAGCCACGACATGTGTAAAACGACTATTATGTATGTATCCTTATAAGATAACATAAATATCGAGGATTGTTTCATCAAATTCATGAGACGAGTTTAAACATTATGTTTATATCCCTTTTTATCATATAGATCTCGACATTTCTGGCTAATTTATGAACTCCTAGCTTTCAAGGGTAAAGATTTAAGAATTTTCGACAAAGACAAATCCAGAAAAAAGCCTAGGAAGCAAACATTTCTGAAGTATATACAAACAATTCGAACCTGGTTAAAATTAAACTTATTTAATACATACATATTTTGATATGAATTGAAATGACGGCTTAATGACTTGTGATATCTTAAGAATTCTTAGTGAAAGTTTGTCATGATATAAGAAATTAAATAGGAGGGCATATTTGCATTGTTGTTCGGAACAAAACTGCCTGCCTTTGAACAATGAAACATCTAGGAATTGGTGGTTTTATTCCTTGACCCAGCCATAATGTTTCTGTTATTGTCCCTATCCATGAGAATGTAAACCAGTGGTTGTTGTCTGTCATTCTGTGGACTTTGGACACTTACATTTTTATTAGACATGAGCTAGACGTCATACATGAGGTGCACCAAAAAAAACAGAGAAAAGCAAGCCTTGTACCTGTATTTTATTTCCCATTTAAAGATCTAGCTGGAAATCTTTTACTGCATACGTTAAGTGATAATATTGATTGAATATGAATATAACCACTGAACCTGAAATATAGGATGCTACATATAAAGCTTAGTCATCAACAAATCTTTGAGATACAATCAAAAATCAGAAATCGAAATTAAATAATGGTTTAGAAATATAGTGTTTGACAAAAGAGATGGCTCGCATTTTCTTTTAATTTCCTTTGAAAATCTACAACCCAAAGAAACTATGCAGTTCAACTTCTGATTGCCCTCATTAGACGAAAATGTCCTTAGTTCGCAATCCAAATTCCAAAACATGTTATGAGATGTAATTAGATACTAAAGATTATATCACCACTGACATTGAAGTCTAGTCAGAAGTCCGGAAAAAGTTGCTTTTACAAAAAAAATTACCAAAATTATCTACAGCAGAGTCAATTAAGAGAAACAAAAAAATGTTTCAACTTACAATTAGCTGTTCCTCAAAGGATTTGGGTTAAAATGTTATTGTCAAACATTACTCATAATCTAATACATAGTTTTGTTCTAACATGTCTAAGTAATCCTGCACACAAGTCATTCTAATGAAAAAATGACTTGAAAGGTTTTAATATTATGTGTCTCATTGGCATTCATATCATGTCTCCTTAATTGTCTCCGTACATTTATATCGATAGAGATTGTCTGGCCAATGTAAGTAACATATTAAATTGATTTAATCAAATGTTATCATCCATATAACATAATCATACTTTTAACTCGCAAATCAATGTACGAGAGTTTCATGTGAAAACAAGATTGCAAAGAAGTCTTTTTTATTTTATTTTATTCATCTATTATTTTTTCATCTAAGTTTTTCTTTTTTTCAATTGAGGCAAATCATTTTATGTTTCGTTATAACTAATAGTTTTGAGTCTACCGTGTAGCCACTTGCTGTTTGGTGATAGTTTAACATTTTCAAGACTCATTCTAGAAAGAAATGTGTGTCAATATTCTCTTGACTTGATGGAAGGCAATGTTCATTTTTACCTCTGCATTGGAATAACTCAACCTCAATCAATTGCATGCAGCGACATAGGTCCAAACCCATCATTAGACTTGACTAATTTGAAAAAGAATGTTTCAATTATTTGAGTACATGTACACCTGTTTTACATTTCAACAGAGTCTGAATAGTTTAAAATATATATTATACACAACGATATTCATTTGTAAAGGTGTCTGGAGCGGATCCAGCTCTAGTTTCGGGGGGTCAACCTTATGTCGCAATTTAAATGCATTGATCGTTCAAAAAATGGTGGCTTCCAACTCCTGGAACAGTTGACAAAAATGTTTGCCTAATTTATAAAATAAAAAATATACCGAACAGCATTTACAATATTATACTGAAGAATCAATAATATCTCTTAACACCTACACGCTGATAATCTCATTCTTAAAAAAAGAGATAATATCTGCATACACATTTAATGTCGTGAGAGTGCTACTTAGTTGACCGCCCTTTCCTAACACTAAATCTTGCTGAAATAAATTTCTAACTGTCCCAACTTAGCCAATGACAATTGCGATATTTTTTTTTCACGTCTCGTGCAAAATTGATTTAAAGATATTTTACCATTCTATCATACTCCGTACCAGAGACACATAATACATTGTAATATAGGTCTCTGTCCGTACTTTTGGAATTATGTCCAACCTTAGTAACAACATGTATGATAATTGATGTATATACATAGTCATATATACATTTTTTTAAACCCCGATGTCCAACAATTGAAAAACTTCATACGAGTTAGATCTTATTTTGAAACGGCATTTTATACTTAAACTTGCAGATGACCCATGTTTGAAATGTTACCTGTAAGTGTAATTGTAATCCAAAACGTAGGTTTTGGATAGTTTCCGTAAATGTCAAATAACAAAATGATTATATTTACATTTACAAGTATACGTTGTTTTATTTAACACAATTTCGTCCAAAGTCAGAGCTGTCTTTTTGAAACTATTCATACATCTTTTTTTTTTATATAAACTCATAATTAATGGTATCTAGTCCTTCGTGTAGCTCGGTGAATGTGATGAGATCACTCCAAGTTTTTGATTGTGTTCGTGTTCAGTCTATGGAAGAAGCGATTCAAATAAAACTTTTCTTATATCAACGAGTTGCATTGACGGAAATTTCAGACGAATGTTAGCATTTGTTCGAAGGAAGGCAAATTTCTCGGTATAAAGTAGTGACTCTTTTCTTAAAACAGGGTGACATTTAACACGGCATACGTCTGGGTGTATAATTTTCATGAATTATTTCATGTAATAACAAGCAAGGTGTATTTAAACTAGAAAATTGAATTGTTGAATAAATGAAACATAAATGCACGATTTATCATTTGTCGATGTACACATTCTATAAATATCATGTAGAAAATTCAGTGAAATGCAATTGAGATGAATTCAATTGTTTGCTAAGCCAAAATCCCCTATAAGTCAAAGATACTGCTATATTTTATTATATCAATGCGATATTTGTCTTATATCATAGCGTTGATTTTTAATTTTAAAAAATTTATGAATGCGATACTTTTCTAATATAACTGCTATGGTTTTCTAATATAAAATGAATACGAAGACACGTCACAATGCATGTCAAGAAAACTGCAAACATAATTTTACAAACTTAGATCATGACCGGTTTATTATTTTTTGATCAATACCACTAAAATTTCGTAACTATAACAAAATTAACGCTTACATGGACTCATCATTTCGAAAATGTTGCTTAACCCTATTGATAGTTGAAAGTGTTTATAATCTAATCAGTCTATTGTTTTCAATCACATGGTTTAACCGACTAATTCTATTTATAATAATAGCTTCAGACTATAAATTGGACAACTTCAGATACAACGAAAATCAAAAATCTTGTCAAACAGAAAATGTATTTACTATTAACATAGAAAAAAAATATTGAGAAGGAAAACACTTCTTTTTGGATATAAAAGACTGTTCCTGTTGGTAAATCGATATCTCTATGAACATAATCAGCTCGCCGCGTGCACGCTCTTTAACATCGCGATGACCGTCAGGGCATTCCGATGTATTGTTGCCAAAGAGATTTGACTTTCGTTTTTGACTAGTAACCGATCGTATAAATATGCGAACATTTCTTAGTGCAAAATAACAATCCGTATCGCTTGTTGTAAATTCATTTCTTCAATGAGTACTAAAAACAATTGTTTAGAACACAAATAAATAAGATGTAAATGTCTTTTGACGTTATAAATGTGTATATATCTTTTCTATATTTATAAATTTAAATCCTTCAGTTGGAGGACTGGAAAGCAGATATTTATAAGGGGAAATTTTAAACATTTATAGATGTAAGAAGATGGTGCATGAGTTCGAATGAGACAACTTTCCATCAAAGTAATAATTTGTTTAAAATAAACCATTAAAGATCAAAGTAGGGCCTTAAACACGGAGCCTTGGCTAACAGCGAACACCACGCTATATAGGAACAAACACATTACTAGTGTTAAACCATTCAAACAGGAAAAATAAGTGTCTAATTTGTATAAAAAAAGGAGATTCAAAAGTACAGGTCAGATTTTGTTGAATCAATCTGAACGAGGACAGTATGATTCATCTTTGTCATAAGTTTCATTGTTATCAATAAAGAAAATCTTCCATGCGTTTCGGTGCGTTCATAATAAAATTTGCTAAATGTTATATATGTGAACAATCATTTTGATACTTAGCTATGTGATTACGACATGGTTTATTAAACCCTTATTTGGTAGTTTTGCCTCCAAAACCAATTGAGAATTTGTAAGATGTTACCAAAACAATTTGAATTTTAGCAATGGTCTTAAAGGGGCACAAGATGCCAAATTCATGTTCACCGAATTGACTCAAATTCTTATATTTTATTTTAACAATGTAAAACATTTTTCCAAACTATCAAAAGTATAAACAAACAATTTACAGGACATGGTCTGAATAAGATGTAGATTCGTTACGTGTACATTTTAGCTAAGACGCCATCTAATTTACTATCGAGTTTACCTTCTATGACCATATCAACGATGTAAATATTCAATCAGTTTAAATGAGGTCTGAAGCTGGCATGTCAGTTAACTGCTAGTAGTTTGTTGTTATCTATGTATTATTGTCATTTTATTTATTTTCTTTTGTTACATTTTTTGACATCGGACTCGAACTTCTCTTGAACTGATTTTTAATGTGCGTATTGTTATGCGTTTACTTTCCTACATTGGCTAGAGGTGTAGGGGAGGGTTGAGATCTCATAAACATGTTTAACCCCGCCGCAATTTTGCACCTGTCCCAAGTCAGGAGCCTCTGGCCTTTGTTATTCTTGTATGATTTTTAATTTTATTCTCTTGTGTATAATTCGGAGTTTAGCATGACGTCCACTATTCCTGTACTAGTATACATATTTTTAGGGGCCAGCTGAAGGACACCCACGGGTACGGGAATTATCGCTACATTGGAGACCCATTGGGGGCCTTCGACTGTTGTCTGCTCAATGGTCAGGTTGTTGTCGCTTTGACACATTCCACATTTCCTTTTTCAATTTTATAAACAGATATGAATAGATTAAGCAACTCGTGCAATTGTATTTTTATTGGTACATTGAATTTTGTATTGTAGATCAAAAATTTATGTTTAACGTCGTGTTTACCTTCATAAGAATGATTTTATATGGATCGAATCAGTTAATCAAATTATTTACCTAGTTTCACTTTCAATGTTGACATTTTTTTCCTTTAAATACCCGTACACGGTAAATGAAGGGGTTAAATTGGGAGTTTTTTAATGGATTTAATGAGGTCGAATTATTCACTTGCAAGGGAATAAGTCATTATCAATGTTTATTAGCTTAATTTGACAAAATTGAACCATTTTAGCTGATAAAAGTAAATTATTATTTCCCTATTTCACTTTCATTAATGATTGAACAAAAAAATCATACTTTTGATTTTTTTATATATCTCGTATCTAGTGCCCTTAAAACTGCTTATTTACATACAATACTACTAAGAAGTAAAATCACAAAAATACTGAACTCCGAGGAAAATTCAAAACAGAAAGTCCCTTATCAAATGGTAAAATCAAATGATAAAACACACCAAACGAATGGATAACAACTGTCATATTTCTGACTCGGTACTGGCATTTTCAAATTTTGAAAATGTTGAATTGAACCTGGTTTTATAGCGCTTAACCTCTCACGTGTATGACAGTCTCATCAAATGCTGTCAAATTTACAACGATGCGTGAACAAGACAGACATAATAGGTAAAATTGTCAAACTATGGGTACAGCAGTCTAATATAATTACTAATAAGTACTAATATTGATATAACAAAAACACCGCTATGATATTTTAAAAGTATTGCATTGATATAAGAACTAATAGCATTTGTTTATTTATGTATATAAGAAAAACACAGCACTTCAAATTTTACACGGACATAAACTTTAGCTTCTAACTAACTTCTGAATGTATATTAAGACCCAATTGTTGTTTATATTTGAACAATATGTTTTAAAGTTAATATTTTCTTAATTTTTCGTTGCCAAAAACAACATTTTCCACATGGAATGCTGCATATTTACAATTGATATTAGACAATATCGCTATGTGATATAAGAAAAGTGTTTATCGATACGCTTCTTCCATAGAGTGGTGTTGCTCAGTCTTTATTTTTTTATATTGTTTCCTGTGTACTATTATTTCCCGTTCGTCTTTTTCATATTTAGCCATGGCGTTGTCAGTTTAATTTCGATTTATGAGTTTGACTAGTACTGTTCCTATGGTATCTTTTGCCCCTCTTTTATTCGTTCAGTGTATGTTTACTTTCTAATTAAATATTTGTTTTATCGAGTAAAGTCATTTCAATTGATATTTCATAGAACGGCTTTTTATGTTGTAATATACACTACTGTCTCGGTTAAGGACGAAGGTTGATGCCTATTAACTAGTGTTGTCGACGGATATCCGGTTAATCGGTCGAACGATTATCCGAGTAACCAGTTAAGCAATAGTGTACGATTTGACAACACTACTATTAACACGTTTAAACCCGATGCATTTGTATGCACCTGTCCTAAGTCATGAACCTGCTGTTCAGGGGTTGTCATTTAAAGTTCAAAGTGTTTATCGTCTTGTTTTTCATATTGATAAGACTATTGGTTTTCTTGTTCGATTTGTTTTACACTAGTCATTTTTGGGCCCTTTATAGCTTGCTGTTTGGTGATAGCCAAAGTGCCGTGTTGAAAACTGTACTTTGACCTATATAACTGATATTCGATGGAGAGTTGTTTCATTGGCAATCATACCCCATCTTATTTATATGAACAGTTTTAACTGATAAATTGAAAGGTTTAAATGTATGTCTCATTGGCAAACATGTCATATTGCCTTTATATTATATTGATAGATAGTTTTCTGACCCTTTGTCGTAAAACATTAAAGCCGCATTAGCTGTCAAAGTCATGTTCAACAATTTGACTCAAATATTTGATTCATAACATACTAAAACGTATATCCAAATTACAATACGTCTATAATACACAGTTGA
>CM034361.1:48355664-48420536 GCA_019925275.1 Mytilus edulis | reverse complement strand
ATGTTGTAATAAACACTACTGTCTCGGGTAAGGATGAAGATTGATGCCTATTAACACGTTTAAACCCGTTGCATTTGTATGCACCTATCCTAAGTCAGGAGCCTGTTGTTCAGGGGTTGTCATTTGAAGGTATGGTTTTTAAAGTGTTTATCGTCTTGTTTTTCATATTGATAATACTATTGGTTTTCTTGTTCGATTTGTTTTACACTAGTCATTTGGGCCCTTTATAGCTTGCTGTTCGGTGAAAGCCAAAGCGCCGTGTTGAAGGCTGTACTTTTGTATCATTGGCAAACATATGATATCGCCTTTATATTATATTGATCTATAGTTTTCTGACCATTGGTCGTAAAACATTAAAGCGGCATCAGCTGTCAAAGTCATATTCAACAATTTGACTCAATTATTTGATTCATAACATACTAAAACGTATATCCAAATTACAATACGTCTAGAATACACAATTGAAAATGCACGAAGTATATGTATCAACATTTTGTGTGATGTTAACTTGGCGTTGTCTTTTTTTTATTGGCGTTACCTACGAATACTACCGATGGTCATATAACATAAACATAAGTATTAATATGATATATAGCGACCACGTGAAATTTGATTTTCGAGATCTGTCTAATTCATAGTGTATGTTTAAAAGCATATTTGTCATCAGTTTTAGCTGTATAAGAATTATTGTTGGTGGATCGAATCAACCAGATTGTTCATCCTTGTTCACTTCTTAGGATGACATTATTTTCCTTATAACTGATGAATACATTCGTTATTCATCTCTAGTTATGATATTAAATTGAAGATTTCAATGAGGTCGAATCGTTAATAAAATTAACGGTACCAATTTTCTTGCACCAGATGCGCATTTCGACAATACATGTCTCTTCAGTGATGCTCGTGGCCAAAATATTTGAAATCCAAAGCTTATATAAAAGATGAAGAGCTATAATCCAAAAGGTCCAAAAAGTATAGCCAAATCCGTGAAAGGAATCAGAGCTTTGCAAGAGAATAATTCATCAGTGATGTTTCTTAGCTAATAGGGTTCTAAAAGTGAATTATTATTTTCCTTATCACTTTTATTAATGATCGAACAAAATATTTGTAAAATGTATATCTAGTACCTTTAAATAGATGAATGGATATTTTTTAAATGTTATCATCCATATTACAGATTCACACTTTTCAATCGCAACTGTATTTAAAAGGTTTTCGTTTTCCTTAAAAGCAAACACAAGATAAAAAACAGATTTAAGAAGCCATCTTTTTTAATCCCTAATTCCGCCCCAAACGTTTGTTTTCTTGAGATTAGTGTGAAAGCTGCGATCTCTTACGAAAAAAGGAAGTAGGTATGTAAAAAGTAAAATAGGCGGTAGTGCATACTTTGACAAACAATACCACACTATCCAAACATTAAGTGGTGTTTACTTATGTGACAATATTTTGAAACATTGTTAACAAAAATAATTCTTCCTCCATGTGTAACCTAACTTTTAAATCTTTTACACTTATTGTTCTTTAAAATGAGTCAAAGACCACGTGGTATTTGGGAACAAATTTTTCTATTCTGTATTTGATCTCAAAGAAATGTTTTCAGAATTTAAAATTTTAACAAATCTTTCATATTCAAAACTCCTTGTTATTAATGTTATTATACAGTTATTCAACTAGCCCTGCACGAGCTTAAAGCAATTTCAATTTTGGATATACTTGTTTACACAATCGTCATTAGGACTTTGCAGAAGAATTGTCTCATTGTCAATCATAGTTACTACTAATTTTTTTTATATAAAATTCAATTGATCAATGTTATATGGTTTTTCAATGAAGAAATTTATTTACAATGGTCAGAAATTACAATATTTGTATACATTAACAATACACAGATCATTGTAGCATCAAATTGTTTGGAACTTGATTGAATTGGTAAAACTCGGTCATCATTTCACTTTTAAAACTTTAAGAACTTCCTCTTTTAGTTGTTTCTTGTCAACCTTTCCACTGATTGTTCTAGGGAAAGAGTCAATGAACACGTGATATTTTGGAACAGCAAGTCTGTTATGTATGTTTTCTTTTTTGGTGATGCCTTTGTTTGGAATTAAGGCTTTAAGATCGTCCCATGTGGTTGTTGATTCCGGTTTCTTCATTAAACAGGCACATGCTTCTTGGAACATCACCTTGTCTTCAATAGCTATCACTTTGACATCTAATATGTCTGGATGCGCAGATAGTACATTTTCTAAATGTACAGGAGACATTTTCCAACCTCCTATTATGATAACATCCGATAAACGACCACTGACGACAACCTGGCCATCAGAAGTAACGTATCCTATATCATTTGTTTTAAACCAACCAGACTGGTCTAAAACTTCGACGGTTTTTTCTTGGTTGTTCAAATATCCAAGGAAACGAACACTGGATCGAACATTTATTTCTCCCGTGACGTTTCTTTTACAAAGTTTACCAGCTTGGTCAAGAACAGTTATCTCTATGCCTCTGACTGGAGATCCTACTGAATAATCCTCAAAGTCTTCAGGTCGTACTATTTCTTTGTAACAGATAGATCCAAGTTCGGTTGTTCCATAAACGTTAATAAAACGGCGGGCTACCTTTTCAATTACAGAAGCATAGTTTGTAGATAATGGAAATCCTGCTGTAGTCACACATTTCAGTGGAAAGCTTGAACAATTTATTTCGCCATCCGAATATTCTAGCAAAGATGGACCATATATCCCAGCGAAAGTGCAGTTTTCTTTCTCAATTACTTTTGCTGTAAGTTTTGCAAACTGTCTCGCGGTGCTTATGTTGTTTAAATAACTAGTTACTGTCACCAACGTGTTGCCTAAATTTAACAACGAAAAGACATAACCACCAATCCATATAAATGGCTGAGAATTAAAGATTACGTCTTCTTTTTCCATCCTCATCACTTGGTTGGTCATTGGTAGTACAGATGATACATGAAAATGAGTTTTTGGGATGAGTTTGCTTTGACCGGTTGTTCCAGAGGTCATCATAATTATACAGACGTCATCTGGTAGCAAAATTGGTAGTTCTATACCAAAATTAAATTCCGCTAATTGCTGAAGTGAACCATAGGTGAATGGAAAATCACCGGCATCTTCTGTTCCAACCCGAATAGCATATTTCAGCGATGAAACCTCTGTTTTTAAAACTCTTCCATTCTCGTTAGTGCCACTTACAAATTGACGGACTATATCAATCTTTTCAGCGCTATCTCCGAATATAATAGCCGTGCATTTCTTACTCTGATTTAGTGCTTGAACAATGTTTTGTCCATCATTTGACAAATACGAAAAGCCAAGAGTGATTGCTCCAGCAAGAGCAATCCCAAAATGACAAAAAATCCATTCTGGAATGTTCGGTAAACCTAGACCAACAACGTCGCCTGGTTGTATTCCTAACTTGATCAGACCTTGAGCACATTCCCATGATTTTCTATATAGATTTCCAAAAGTCAAAGATTGTCTCTCAAATTCAGGTGTGTAAAATACGATGGCTTCTTTATCTGGTGTTTCCTTGGAGTATCTTTCCAACTTGTCTCTTATAGTTTCATAAACAAATGGTTCTACCATAGGATTACACAGATAACTTATGTCTTCCATGTTCTAGTTATAATAAGAAAATGGTGTGTCGCTTATACTTACACTTCTTATAAATAAGTTCGGATGTGACCGGAGAATGTGTTTTTCTTCCTGATACATTGTAAAAGATTAACAAAGAAATAAAGTCTATTGTTATATGCGAACAGACACTTGATGGTGCAGTACTTGATAACTTTTTCACACATAATGATGAGGCCCCCACAAGACATTGAAATCAATTTTAACATTGTTTAGCTCGTTGTGTTATTTCAAAGTAGTTTAAATATAATTATTGTATTATTCAAACTGAAGCTGTACAATATGTAAAATTTGGAATATACATATCACTACAAGTGAAATAATTAGTATGACCCGGAAACAAGTTGCAAAGTTGAAATAATCAGTAAACGCAAAAATACATGGAAAAGGTCTTTATGATAATAACTGCCATATGCCTTACTTGGTACAGGACATTTTAGAGAAAAATGGTGCGTTTAACCTATTTGTATGGCTAGCCAAACCTATCTCTTGTATGGTTATGTTTAAAAAAAAAACGCAAAATGACAATACCTCATGACAGGAATACAATCATACACAAGCTGTTTCATTCATGATGGTCAGATATGTGTATATTTATATACTAGTTGTATAAATAACAGCTCAACAATGTTAGATCTGTAAATTTGCCTCGCCGGGATTCGAACTCATGCTACTGAGATATCGTGGTACCAAATCGCCTTGTATTATGCCCGACGCGCTAGACCATTCGACTATCTAGGCTCTACAGAAATATTGTTGTGTGTTCTAACGTTAATCTTTGATCTTTTTCTGTTTTTGCCAAAGCGTTGACAGTTTATTTTCGACTAAATAGTTTCAATGTCCTTTTGATCGCCTCACTTTGGTGTCGATGATTATTGCATCAAGTTTATAAGGTTTTATCTCTTGCAACAAGTTTTTTTTTCATTCTGTTGGCTATCATAATTTTCCATATTAGGAGAACATCTGTGTTTCACACTTTGACGACTTGATCCATTTTTATTTTTCGTATGTGGCAAACTTAATACATGAGTTGCATCTAAAAACTAAAAAACTGCAAGCATTTTATAGTTCTTTATTTTATGTTTTGAAGATGGAGTGCTTTTACTGAAAAAGTAATGTGGCAATGTTGATTCAAGATTAACACTGAATATGAAATGCAGGATACTAAAAATAAAGCCCATGTATCTATAAACGGTTTACTTATACGCCTAGAAATCGAAAGTTAGAGTCGGTTTAGAAATAAACATGATGTTGTGATGTTACACTTTTGTTTCAGGTTGGGTGAAGGTTGGCGTCTATAAATTTTAAATGTTTTTAACCCGCTGCATTTGTTTGCAACTGTCCTATGCCAGGAACCTAGTGTTCAGTGGTTGTGGTTTGTTGATATGGTTCATAAGTGTTTCTCGTTTCTCGATTTTTTATATTACTTAGACCGTTTATTTTCCTGTTTGAATGGTTTTACACTAGTCATTTTTGGGGTCCTTTTGAGTGAGTCAAGAAGACCGTACTTTGACCTATAATGGTTTACTTTTACAAATTGCGACTCTGATGAGGAGTTGTCTCATTGGCACTCATACCCAATCTCCTTATATATATATTATGGCAAAAAGATATATATATATATATATTCAACTTTCTCTACAATTTTCCACATCCAAGAAACTATAGAGTTTAACATAAAGATGTACCCATAAAACTAGAGTGTCCTGGGTTTGTAATCAAAATTCATTAAATCATTAAAAAGGAAACACATTTTGAGATGTGCAATGTAACAAGATAATGAAGATCACACCACTACTTCCACCTGTTTTGAAAGAAACAAATCTGTATTAATTCAGGTAACAGAAAATGCATAATGATTATCTAGTCGATTTTGAGTCTTTTGATAACGAAATTTATACAAAATTATTTGCCTGATATCGCTGATGTTACTTTTTTCTCTCTCACAAACTGTGAATAAATGAGGGAGTAAAAGTTAACAATGTCGAGTAGATTTCGTCAAGGATTGAATTTACTCGAGACGTATTTTATTGTTATAGTATATATATCCTGTGAATAGTATACCAAGTCCAAGTGATTTATAACACTAGAACATAAACATGTGTTTTGACAATGTTTTTACAATATTATTTATAACTGCACCCGAACATTTAAAAGAAATGGACTTGTAAGGTTTCAATAGTTGTCTTTTTATATCTCCTAAAGAGGTGGAAGATGAATTTCATTTTATCATTACATGTTCAGAAATTAATAAAACTAGGATCAAAATCTTTAATGAAATTTCTATTATTGTCCCCAGTTTTAATTCAATGAGTGAAGAAAAAAAATTTGATTTTATATTTTCCTGTAAAGAATGTGATATTTTACTTATTTTGTTAACTATATAAGTGAAATGTATAATGAGAGAAACAATTATAATGTCATTATATGAACTGCGTAATTGACGTCTAAACTTATAATATTATAGACATATGTAGGACTCGGAGGTACGATGAGGACGCTGAAGTGCGATGGTCTACGCCGAAGTGCGATGGTCCTTTCGCTGAAGTGCGATGGTTTAGCACGACTTTTAGTTGTTTTGACGTTTTTAAAAAAACACGGATTCGCCGGCAGGTGGATAAGATTGTTTAGATTAAGATTAATTGCGAACAAAGGAATTAAAAAAAAAACCAAACAAAGTAACGAACAATTTAAGTCCAGAACAGTTTTGAGCGTTAGAGGTTGAGGTTACAAAATAATTTATAACTAAGTCATGCTACAAATCATGAGGAACAAATCGGCTAAAAGATGATCTTGGTCTAGATCTTGGTCTGCAGATTGGTTATCTAGCGTTCGGTGTTATGCCGCAAACATTTTGTACGACCAATAAAATGTCTGGGTCTTTGCTTCAAGTATGTTTCACTAAATTATTTTTTTTTTTAGATAAAATAAAATTTATTAAAAGCAATCTTATTTTTCGAGTCGATATAATTTTGCTTTATTATTGAGATGAATTCTGCTTTGTAAGAAAACTCGCACTACATATATGTCTAATTTTTTGTTCTTACAGTATAAATCTTCTGCAACAGGTTAGTCTGCGGAATAGCGGAAAATCAGCTTATTCTAAAGTTTTCACAGAACTCGCGTCACGTTTCGCTATAAGTCAAGCATATATACATGTACTTGATGGCTTTTATTTGTTAAAAACTGTTACGATATTATATAAATGGATGAATGAGTGTCTTATGAGCAATTTCTCGGCTATGATATGACGAGAACAAGTTATATTTGATAAAATGAGATGGACCCTGTGTAGCACTTAGTCTATATAGACCGACACGCTGAACTTTTTTTTGGCGCACTTGACATTTCCTCCAACTCGAATCGCGTATACTAAGTTAATGCCATCTAGCCCATTTTTTTTGACTCCATACGTCTCCGTGCTAAGCGGATGATTAGCAAATTAGAATTGTAAGTATTTTTTATTAGACCTGACTAAAAATTGAAACCAATCTCCCAAATGCGAAGCTAGAACGCTAACCACTACACCACACCTCATTCAATAGAGTTCTTACTTCCGACCATCGCATTTAGCTGGAATAAACCATCACACAGTTTCATTAAAGTCAACTTTATAGTTAGACCATATCTGACAGAGCCGCCATCGCAATTCAGCGTAACCACCATCGCACTTCAGCGTAGATATCAACAAGTTAACCGTAAACGTCACAATGTTATCATCGCACTTCAGCGTGTTAACCAACGCACTTGAGCGTACACCATCGCACTTCAGCGTGGCCATCGCGGTTCGGAGTACCATCGCGGTTCCAAGTCCTACATATACATGATATATAAGCATAATATTTGAATTAAAATTTTTAAAGAGGAGGCATGCTGTCAAAAATAGTATTATAATTAAAATTAATAATCTATATAAAAAAAAATCTTTCAATGCTACATGTTTGTAGTGTTAAATGTCTATCGTTTTGTGATTAATATGCCTGTCTGTCTGTCTGTTTGTTTTTGTTTTTGTTTTGTATTTTAATTAGTAACAATCTCATTGTTTGGATTTTAAACTAATAAAATTCTTATTCTTATTCTTCTTATTCTTATTCCTAAAGTTTATATTGGTAAAGATATTTTATCACAACTGTTTGTAAAATATAAAATGGATCAAATAGTTTATTCTACTGTTATCATTTATATTACAGAATGACATTTTTTCACTGGGGACTCTATTGTTAAAGAGTGTTTCCTGTTTCCTTAAATGTAAATACAAGATAAAAAAAAATGATTTAAGAAGACGTTAATCCCTAATTCTGCCCGCAACCGTTTGTTTTCTTGAGATAAGTGTGAAAGCTGTGATCTCTTACGAAAATAGGAAGTATGTGTGTTAAAAGTAAAATAGGCGGTAGTGCATACTTTGAAAAACAATGACACACCCTCCAAAATAAAAGTGGGTTTTTTTTTTACAAGTAAAACTCGCATTTTTTGTAGAATTTGTCATTGTTCCTCAAAGTATACACTACTGTATATTTCCCTTTATGTTACAGTTGTAGGATAACACCAAACTTCTTTCAGTTGTAACTAAAAGGGAATATATATTGTTTCTATTGTAAAGTGTTGAGAACTTCCTCCCTCAACCTTTTATTTCAATCTTTTAACTTATTGTCATCGGCGGATCCAAAAGAGGGGGGTCCGGGGGTTGGAACCCCTCTTTTTTGGCAGAACAATACATTTGAATGGGGACATTTAGCTGGACCCCTCCCTTTATCCTTGGTTGGGAACCCCCCTTTTTAAAATGGCTGGATCCGCCCCTGATTGTTATTATGAATGAGTCAATGGGGAGATGGTATTTCAGGTTAGCATGTCTGAAGTAAATATTTATTTGTTTCTGCAAATTATTAAAATGTTGTTTTATTTATTTATTTTTTGGCTCTCAAGGAAATGTTTTCAGATTTTAGAATTTTTAGAATATATTCAAGGTTTCCAGTTATATTTATAACTTGATTAAATGGATAAAATTCGGTCATTATTTCACTATTGAAATCTTAGAACGACCACTTTCTAATCATCGGCTTTTTTTTTCAACCTTTCCGCTAATTTTACTTGGGAACGAGTCAATGAACACGTGGTATTTTAGAAGAAAAAAATGATTCAATAAAATTATAAAAATTAATGAAAATGTTTTAAGTTTCCAGCATAGTTTTGAAAGTCACTTTACATAGGTTGACTTCAGTCTTCATTATCTTTTGTTGATTTTTTTTATCGTCACTATAAACCATTGTATATCTACTGTTGTTTTTCTCCATTCTTGAAGAAAAGAAATGAAACAACACGTTATAAATGCCATGCCTCCAAAGCACTTTTATGGATTAACCTTTACTAAGAACGGTCAAGCCAAATATTTGAATCCAAGGATGAATAAAACTCAAAGACGGTGTAATTTTTCATATCAGATGCATTTATAAGTCCTGGGTCAATATTACCCTTCGATCTTTCGGCTCTTGTGCTTATAAAACATCTGATATATAAAAAACCTCTTATAATCGGATAGTCTTGTTACACTAAATGACAAACTCATACAAAATATACATTTTAAAAAATATATGTATAAGTACAGTATTAATAAATGGGTGTTTTTATAAAGGCCCTACTATATGTTCAAATTCTGTAATAATGGTCGAGGAAGTCTGTAATGGCCCGACGCAACGCCGAGGGCCATTAGAGCCACCCGAGGACATTATTACTGACCGAGGACATATAACAGGGCCATTATAAAAACACCCATTTATTAATACATTTATTAACCAACCGCACAAAGGCGTATGTGTTGCTGCCAACAACAAATGGAAGTGTTTAACGACCTTGAGTGGCTTTCCAGCCCTCGCACGGTCGGCTCGGTGCCCGAAGGTGATTGGTGAGCGTTTAAATATTTTCTGCCGTGGTTCAGGAACAGGTAGTAGAGGACGCCATTTTGGAGGTCGCCATTTTGGTTTTGGTGAGTTGGTTTTGTTTTGTTGACTATTTTGATCTTATTTCTTCACAACGGCTGCTTTCAGGGCCAGTTTGGTCAGCTTGGCAGCCCGCTAACCTCGGTGATGGAGTACTGGTAGATGAGTCGTGGAGGTAGTGCTAAACTGAGATGACAGGAAGCTTTATCAGGACCAAAGCTGTAAGGCAGTGAAATGAAGGTCAATCATCTAACACCTAGGATACAGCCCATCACGCCCGTTCAGCTGTAATGACTGAGACGTGACTGGATTCTGTTGCTGCTAACTTGATGTACTCTATATATATACCGTTTTTGGGGGAAGACGGCTTCAAGCCGTCAATCCCCAATGGGGTTGACCAGAGTGACATTCCCTCACATCATTCATTTTGTTTTTATAGTGTGGAAAACCCCCAAATAAATCTTACTAAGAATGATGAGATGGGGAGACACAAATGAATAAATTGACTTTAAACACTTTTTTTTACACATTTCCCTTCTGTTTCTCTCGAAATTATCGTATATCGAGCTCTCCTTTACACTATTTACGTTTCTATTACAATCCGGAAAAATCAGTATGACGAGATATTCTAAATATATCCAACCTACATTATATTTTATAGTGACGTCATTGTTGGAATGCCACACTACGCCATATCCAGCCACTTTGCTTATTTGAATATTATACTAAAGAAATCGGATACGGGTCACGGAAATTACATTAAAATGATAGGGAATTTTGAAAAAAATGTCTGTTTTAATTATATAAGTTTTGTACTTTCTTTAGAAAGTGATCATGATTGGCTTTAGTTTATGTTTCATCCATTAAATGCATTAAAAACACCATATTTATTCCCAATCTCTTGTCAAACATTGTTTTATTTTCGTATTTTTCATTGCTTTCGGCGGCCATTTAATATTTTACTGTAAACTACGGATCGGAATCGGACCAGATATGACAAAAATCCGCATTTTTAGATAATAACTACATATCCACAAATGGCACAGTAGACAGAAAACAATACCTAAAGAGAAAACTAAGCATTAACAGACTATTTATTAGATAACTTTGTGAAGAAAATATCATTTTGATAAAAAGAAACAACTGGGACCATGAACCAATATATTTGATAGACATGATGAAGAAAGTTTTTTAAATTTGAATTTTATTGCTATATGATACTTTCTCTTTCCTTTTTTATTATAAGAACCAGTGTTTTTTTCCTACACATTTAGTGCAATTGTATCTATACACATATATTTTTATTTGGCCCAAGAGGAAAAAAATAATTCTGGAACTATAAAATGATTACAGAAAACATAAACTGAAAATACTGTTATCATGGTTTTAGTTTAATTGTATACTCAGTTATGAATTCAACAATATAGACACAAAGAACAGGGTGGAATAGAATATTTTATTCACCAAAAAAGGGCCTGTAGCATACAAACAATATAATACATTTTTTAATAAACAATAACGTATATAACAAAAAGGAAATAGAGCATTACCACGACGCGACAAATTACATTGAAAAAAATACAATTTATTTTTTCGCCAAATGTGATGCTATCCAAAATTTCTGGGGAGAACACTGGGCCCTGTTATTCTGTAACGACCCTGCATTGATGCCCAGTTTGTCTGTATTAAGCCCAGTTAGGGTTTATAATAAACAATCATTTTTGGCAATAATGTACTTAGTTGGTTAATAATATAGATGATAACATGCCTTTTTTCCATATTGGCCCTGGTCTCATCCCGAGACTCCCATCGGCCTCGAGACTTTAGAACCTAAAGACGACGCTAATATGTCTGTTTTTCTTTATACATACGCACTAATTTCATTTTGTAAAAATAAGGCATATAATACAAGGAAGAATTAGGTTACTGTACTATTGTAGTTTACAGCCACATTTAAATGGTATTATTAAGCAACATTTATGGTTTAAAAAAAAGTATATTGAAGTTTAAAAAAAAACATTGTACACATGTGTTTTAAACAAATAATATTTAAATCTATAACGGGGATGGATTTAAAACTTATATAAGTCGATTAGACTGAATACGAGATAAGTAGATCATATACACACATATATATATATATATATATATGTATATATTACCTACTATATATAATATCAGTTTGCAGTACTGATCGGTTTCTTTACAGTTGATTAATGGCCTAAAGCATGACTTTTGTTTCACTTTGTTTGAAAAGAGGCTTTGCTAGGTTGCTCCAAAAGTATGGAATCAAATTATCAGATATAGTACGTATATCTTCTATCTATCCTATTAAACGAGAAGACCTCATTTTTGGTGTCGCTTCTCTCCTTTTCACAATAAATTAATCAACACGCCTCTGTGTCCTATAGGTACAGTGCATAGTCGCATTTGTCATCCATTCATATGATTATTCAGATTGAGTTATTTTGGGAGAAAAACGAGAAAAAAGGCATCCGGATATTGTCCCGTCATTGGACAAAATTTTAAGTCAGATTAGACTTCCGGTTTACGTTTTTCTGTATACTTTGAACATACATATACAAAGAATAAAGTGTATTTTCAGAATTCTATCTGCTATCATTTTCAAGTTTACTATCCACGGCAGTCACAGAGTTTATTAAATAGAGAGGGTCTGTATACTATATCAATGACCACCATGGATCGATTAGTAAACTTGGAATTGAAAGTAAATACACTATATTTATATAGTAATGAATGTTCATAATATACAGATAAGCGTTAAAAATATTCATGTGAACTTTTGATACCTTTTCTGAAATTCTCCAGTCATTTAATCTTTTACAAAATTCATTGATTACAAAAAAAAAGAAGATGTGGTATGATTGCCATGTTGAGACAACTCTCCACAAGAGACCAATATGACACAGAAATTAACAACTACAGGTCACCGTACGACCTTAATTAAAGCCCATACCGCATACTCAGCTTCAAAAGGCCCCGAACTGACAATGTAAAACAATTCAAACCAGAAAACTAGCGGCCTTATTTATGTACAAAAAGTGAACGAAAAACAAATATGTAACACATAAACAAACGACAACCACTGAATTACAGACTCCTTACTTAAATGTTCATAACATACTAAATGAAAACTATGTTCATATTGAAATTGATAGAAAACCAAAAATTGGGATTTTTTGAAATAAAGGAGGGATTAAAAAAAAAAAAAAGAAGCATTTTCCTGTCCCAAATAACCTAT
Source organism: Mytilus edulis (assembly GCA_019925275.1). NCBI lineage: Eukaryota > Metazoa > Mollusca > Bivalvia > Mytilida > Mytilidae > Mytilus > Mytilus edulis. The sequence goes on along the minus strand of CM034361.1, from coordinate 48,407,691 downwards.
ATATGACTTATGATACTTTTGCTGAAATTCTCCAGTCATTCAATATTTTACAAAATTCTTCCAACAACACTTTACATACTACGCTCTGAATGCCCGCGATTTCGCGGGTGTGTTCTAGTGTTCATTTATTGTTTCATCTGTATGTATTTCTATGAACATAGTGGATGAAGAGAGTGAGTCAATTTTGCAAACATCGGAATCGGTAAAACATATCATACAAAATCGTTCCCTTTGCAAGCAGTGAAAGCGTAATAAGACGTCATATTAAAATGTATTATATATATATATATGTCTCTGTTTTTAACTTAATATAAGTTCTTTAATTATTCTAAATGTATGTTTAGAGCCAACTTATTTTAATAAACAGCTTTTGACATGGGATTTTTAATTTTAGAAGGTGTGTCCCTGACATTCCTGACAAAATGTCCAAGTGGTGTCTTCCTCCTATTCCCACTTTTAAAAAATACTATTCCTTCTATTCCAACTTGCAAATAACAATGGATGTTTTGATAAATAATTTGTTTTTATAACAATCAAGGTTAATTAGAATTTCACCTAAGATTTGCATGTATTTTTTTTAAAGCATAACATATTTGGTACACTGTTTATGTATAACACCTTGTTTATTTGTAAAAAAAAAAATCATTAAAGAAATACTTAAAATTAAAGAAACTATATAAATTATGATAAATAGATTGGGGTCAGATTTATTCTAAATTTTTTGAATTTGTAACCTTAAAATAAAGAGAAAATATGATAAATAGATATATATAGGGGTTAGATTTATTTTTAATTTTTTGAATTTGTAACCTAAAAATAAAGACAAAATATGATAAATAGATTGGGGTTACTAGATTTATTTTTAATTTTTTGAATTTGTACTTAAAAATAAAGAAAAAATATGATAAATAGATTGGGGTTACTAGATTTATTTTTAATTTTTTGAATTTGTAACCTAAAATGTCTGCTGTACTAATAAATCATAATATAAATAATATTATAATCAAGTATATTAATCTTAAGATATGGAATAAAAGTATACTCTAAAAATATAAATACTTGGAGCAATAATCAAAGATTTAAAATAACAATGAATAATGGCATGGGGGAAAACTGTAAACTTTTCTTCAAAGCATGAGCAATCAGGAAGAACTAGATAAACTCAGAACCGACGACTGGAACGACAATACACAAGAACTTGTAGAGAACATTCCAACTTTTCCATCTTTCAAGAACACAATGTACAGACTACGTAACAACATACTTGGTTGAACAGAACAGTCACCGTTTGAACCACTACTTAACACAAGGAGCAAGGACAATAAATCATCTAGAGGGATGACACAGCAACCTGAAGAAGCATGTCATGCATCCACAAAAGTGAATTTAACAAGAGCATATGATTTCTTGTTCAAAACTAAATTGAATGTGTGTTTAATACACTCTCTACAGAGGCGGGTTTAGGGGGGGGGGCAGGGGACCCGGCCCCCCTCCTTTTTCAGAAAAATTTCGGTTGGTTAAAGAGAGAATCACTGAAGCGTGACGGAATCGGCCCCCCCTTTTAGGCAGTCAGTGGGCCCCCTCTTATGAAAATTTCTAGACCCGTCACTGCTCTATTTAAAGGTAAGGGATTCAACTCGAAAATGTTGAAAGCCGTGTATAATGAACCCGGGATCGTCAATACCTATTTTAGATATAATTTTAGCCTAAGGCAAAATGAAAGTAGAATTGAGGAACACAATGACCCTGAACATGAGGAGGACGTGCGATGCTCATGATACGGTTTGATGTTAAAGTTATAGTTGCAGCATGTATATTTAATGTTCAAAATTCTATGTGTGCATTTTGTCAACACATTTTAAAACATGTGAATTTAACATAACTTCATAAGCAAAACGAAAGTAGGAACGAGGAACAGGGGTTGTTTTGTTTGTCCAACATCTTTTTTTTAAAAACTCGTTAGTCAGACAGTTTCGAAGTTTGAGTCCTAACTGTCAGAAGATTTTTCCCTAAATTATCCCACAGTCGCCTGAAGATTTCATAATTATAGTGAAAATATGGGGGAAATAAAATATTTTTAGTAAGTAAGCCTTAAGATTTCATAATTATAGCGAAAAATATAATACTACTAAAAATATTTTATTTCCCCCATTTTTTTTTATATACTTATGAAATCTTCAGGCGACTGTGATTATCCCTATCATACAAAGTGGTCAGACTTATTCCACAAGAAAGGAATCAGTTATCAATATCCTGCAGCCGGAAAGTTATATATCTAAGTTATTTTGCTCATCTAATAGATGTATTAGTACAATACTAATTGAAATCAAGATTTTGTTTATTTTTGTTTAGATTTATTAAGTAAGCACTCAGAATGTCAACAACACATTGTCCAGCATGTACAAAAGTAAATCCTTCATCCAACCAGAGATGTGATGCATGTTTCAGACATTTAAAGGATCCTGAATGGAGATGTTATGATCACAACTGTTTTCACTGGAATGATGTTACTGAAAAAAAGTGTGCCAAATGTGGAAAGTCTGGGACAGAGAGTGTTGGCAAAGGGAAACGTCCATGCTCTGCTGATCGTCTACCTAGGGATAAAGGTGACAAAGAACCAGCAAAGAACAACTATTTAGGTGTTAGGCCAGTTGATGATAAACATCGGAGACCACGTTCAGCTGATAATCGTTTAGCGTCACGATGGAAATGTTGCCATTGCACATTTTTTAATGGTGTAGAAGAAAGTTATTGTGAAATGTGTAGTCACATTAAGGGTCAATGCTGTAATGATCTCAAACTTTGGAAATGTCATCTATGTGACAATTTTACTTCTGAGAAATTTAATAGGTGTAGCTATTGTTCAAAGAAAAAAAAAGATCCAGATTCACCAAGACCTAGAAATGACTTAGATAAAGTGAAAGCAAGACAAGATGAAAAACATTCAACTGATCATGACAGGAAGAGTCCATTGTCTGGGGGAGATAAATGGACTTGTGAAAGATGTTCTTTAAATAACAGCAGTTCAAGCAGACTTTGTGAAGCTTGTCGTTTCAGTAAACCTAGAGTTACTGGGATCAACTTAAATGACAGACCCAAATCTAAGCCATTAAGAGGTGATCTCAGAGAATCAGTTAGAGCTAAAGATTTGAGGACCATTAAAACAAAACAAGTAGAGGCTAAATGGAAACTAATTGTCCAAAAGTGCCAACAGGTTTGTGTTTAATTATTGACTCTTTATTTTGGGTCATAAACATTGAAGTTTATAAATGTTAGCTTTTTTAACATTTAGTGAGTACATGTATGTTATCTAGCCTTATCATTTGCAAGCCCAATCAATAGTTTGAATGAGACATTTAAACTGTGTTATTTAGCCTCATCATTTAGCACTAAGCAACTTTTAGGTAAAGAAACAGGAAAACATAGAAATCTTTACTTAGATAAAAAAATTAATGCATAAATATTTAGATTTATATCTAAAGGTCATGAAGGTCATCTTTGCATAATACTATTTAGCACACATGCATACATTAAATGATTACTGACTGTTACAGGAAAAGAAAAACTTCACTGATATAGAATTTCCACCAAATGACTTCTCCCTCTTCAAACATCCTAGACCTGGTGGCAGTAATATACAATGGTTGAGGTTAAAAGACATTAAAGAGAATGACGGGAAAGTTTCTAAACATTTGAAGGTCTATGACAAACCCACAGCAAATGATATAATACAGGGAGCAATTGGAAACTGCTGGTAAGAGGATAAGCTGGACCAATTGCTTTTCATAATTTGTCTTGAATTATATTTGAATTAATCATTCAGCATATATAATATGTTCATGATGTTGATGACTTAGCTTTTGATATACTAATACAGGTATTGGGTGAAAATTTGGATTAAGGTTTAGGTTGTTGATTCATTCATTTTTATGATGACTTATTTCAAGGGATTGAGGAAATTTATTTAGTGGATATTTTATTTCACAGTTTTGACTAAATCTGCTTTTAAGCCTATATTAGATAATTCTTTAAATTCTTGGTTTACCTAGGCAGCCTTTACCCATTCAATCCACAGAAAAGGACAAGACCCCTGTTAATGTAGGTCAGTAGGTCAAAAGTCAAAGTTACAATGCTGATTTCCCATCATGTAACATAAATTATCAGCATACTTTTCAGTCTGCATCATCAAAGAAACCAAACCAACAAGAACCTCACTCAATAATCTTTTTTTTCCAAATCAATAAAGATTCTGATTGTACCCTGGTAATGCACCCATGCAAGGCGCTTGTTTCATTTTTAATCACCTGCATGGTTTAAAAACAAGTGATGAACCACATTCTATTATGATGTAAAGCACATGTTCTCTTTAAACAAATGTTGGAGACCCTCATGAAGGGAGATATATAGTTACCCCCTTAGTAGCACATGTACACTACCTTATATTTGAAGCATGATTTTGTTTAAACAGCAATAGAAATGTATCATATTAGAATTGTTTGTAGAAATAGTACAATTAGATAATTATGTGTGTGATATTTTTTAGGTTTATATGTGCATTAGCTGTTGTAGCTGAAAGAAAGAATCTGCTTGAGAGAATTGTTGTTACCAAAGATTACTGTCCAGAAGGAGCATATGTTGTACGACTCTGTAAAGATGGCATCTGGAAAACTGTCGTCTTAGATGACTACTTCCCTGTAGATCAGTACAACAGACTGAAATATTCTAAGGTAAAAGTAACCAAATAAGGAAAAGGAGATCAGCTCATTGATTGTATTGTTCATAGTTTTTTAAAATTCTTTATTCGATAAAGTGAACACTTCATAACGCATTCAAATGTCAGAGTAAAATTACCGGTACACAAAATGCTTAATACCACAACACACAGATCAAGTTTGAATTATCATCTATGGTGGTGTCACTTTAACCATTCTAGAGTTATGCCCCTTTTCCGTTCTCTAACTTAAGTTAGCCTCAACCAAATGTTATGAAACTTATACACAATGCTTATAACCACTAAATAATGATCAAATTTGAATTTTGGTTGTGTCACTTATACTGTTCTAGAGTTATGTCCCTTTACAAATGGAAAAATTGCTGAATTTTTCGTTTCGGTTCTCTAACTTAAATTAGCCTCAACCAAATGTTATGAAACATAAACACAATGCTCATTATCACAAAAAAAAATATGTTTGTATTGGTTCTGTCAATTTAACCGTCCAAGAGTTATGCAAAATATGAATCTTACAACACAATACTTATAACCACAAAACACTGATCAAATACAAATTTTCGTATTGTCACTTTTACCATTCTTCAGTTATGTCCCTTTGTAACTTAATGTGAAATGCAAGAGGGGGCATCATCTGTGTCCTATTAACACATTCCTTATTTATTTGAATCTCAAAGCACCTCAATTAGAGTTGCCATTTGACATCTTGTTGCTGTAAGGAAAGTTTGAATCAACTTATCAAGGAAGGTTAAAAAGCAATTTTTGTACTGCCCTTAATGTCTTTATAATTCTGTATGTAATTACAGGCAAGAAGAGGCCAGTTATGGGTTCCACTGATTGAGAAGGCGGCAGCTAAGATACACGGATGTTATCAAGCATTAGGAGCTGGCAGGACTGTGGAGTCTCTGTCATTGCTTACTGGTGAACCATGTGAACATCTGTCCTTAAATGGTAAAAAAATAGCCAATAGTTAAATAAACTTCTAATATGACGTGCTTATTTTGCTTTGTGAATAAACCCATGCTCTAATTCCAATAAAATTTGTTTGCACATGCGTATATTAACTACTGCAGAATAATGAATTTTATCAAATTGGCGTGCATTTAATATATTTCATTAAATTAAAACACTTCTAAACTCTTAAATGGTGCACATATTGTTACTAATTCATTTATCATGAATGTAATGATCGAGTTGCAATTCGAAATTGATATATTTGACCTAGATACGACAACGGTTCATGCTGGCTGTTCAAACTCCTCCCTCTGAAAATCAAGTTGCCAGTTGTTTGCTTTTAAAAAAAAAAAAAAAAAGAGGGTTCATGGAAGAGCCTGCACAAACAATTTACACTTATACACATCGGACATAGAAATAACCTTAATTGTCCTAATCAGAATCGAAATAATTGATGCAAGCTATACTATATTGTAGTTTTAACATGGGTAGGCATTATATTCATGTTTTTTTAGTCCTCACTATCGCTCGGGCAAAATATATATATAATGCTTACCCATGTTAAAACTGCAATAAAGTATAGCTTGCATGAATTATTTCTTAAATAAATCATTTCAATCGTTTTATATTTCTATATACTGGAAACTATTTGTAATGTGCATCCATGTGAATGAAAATCGCAATATATTATTTTAAAAGTAAATATGTTAGGTTGTGTAATTTTCTAATTTTTTAAAGCTACAAGAAATTGGCAAAGCTATGATTTTCTTAATCTGTTTAAAAGTTTTTCAAAACTGAATTTTATCTTTCTTCTGTTAAATATACATGATATAATTGGCTATGGATTTTTTTTTTAGAACACAAGGATTTTTCAAAGACCATTGATAACATGTTGATCTGGTCAAAGTTTACACATGCAAGAGATTGTGGGTAAGAAAAGTTATAAGAAAAACTAATTAAAAGTTCTTTCCAGAAAATAACTTTTTTAATCACAAATTGTTCTCTTTAATCTTAAAAGTATAACTACTTCACAACAGAATTCCAAAGAAAGAGCCAATAATTGAATAATTTAATCCATGTTGATTTGTTGACAATATTTGGTTTTAAAAATATATATTTTTTTTTATTATTTTGTCTTCCAAAATACTAGTCATACCTGCCAACTTTTCAAAATGCCCATGGGGAATTTACATGCAAGATGGCTCTTACAGTCCTATAAAACCTTCAAGGGGGCCTTCAAATATATTTTAATGTTGTTTTTTGGCTTCTTCATACTTTTAGAAGCCTAAAGCTATTGTAAAATTAATTGTTTTGTTTTAAATTGTGGGAAAAATTCCTTTTCAAAATTTCTTTTTGGGGGCCTCCATAGGGGAAATCCACAGCAAATAGTGTCCTGTAGGTAGGTATGACTAGTTATCAAATTCAATTACAAATTTGGAAATGTTTTTTAACTAAAGAAATACATTGTTTTCTATTTGATTTTTTCGCTGTTACTCAAATCAGGGATTTTACCAGCATACTTCCTTCCCAACAAGCGAAAGAACTTTAATTTTTTTAATTTTGATTATAAATCAGATTCAAGTTTTAGGAAGTGAGCTTCTAGGAAGTCCAAATTAAAAACAAACAGTGATTTGTATTTTCTTCTTCTTCTTATTCTTGTATACAGATACCACTTCATAACATTGATGATGAACTGTATGCATGTAAATAAAAAAATGTTGTGAAAAAATGCCAATAAAATGATCTACCACTTTTTGGAAAGATTGGAACTTTTCTAATTCTTTCCTTAGGCACCAGCCTCCCTAACAACAAGACATGTTAGCTACTGTTACTAAATGTATTCACACTGTAATATAGTTCTCTATAGTCCTCATGTATGTGCACATAATACACATATAAACTGTGAAAAAAGGGTATATTTTGTAATGTTCTATACCACAAAAGTTCGTCAATTTTGTGTGCCTTTCTGTCCTCAATTACAAGATTCAGGGGATCGCCTATATCTCTGCTCCATTAAAGAAATGCAACGAACTCAAATGTTGTTCTTTGAATTTTATAAATATATATGTTTTTTATACTATAAAAATGATCATCAACTACATTAATTTTGATATATCATTTAGGTATTTGATGTGTACATCATGTGAAGCTAAAGATGGATTTACTCCAGAACATTGTAAATCACTTGGACTCATTACAAGCCATGCTTACTCTCTTCTAGATGTATATGACATGGATACTGGAGAAAAGTGAGTATATGCTGAGGCTTAAATCTGGAAAGAATATTACATGTAGTGATAGTATTATTTACTGGTTATGGATTATTTTCATAGGCAGTTCCAATGTTTATTTAGTCTTTAGGTGCTTATTAAACTTCACACACTTGTAGAATGAACACTATTTGTGTATGGTAGGAAGGGAATATAATTCTTTTCTGATGTGATGTCAAAGGGGAGATAATCTAATGTTTTTAATATGTGTTTTCCATAGGTTACTGAAAATCAGAAATCCATGGGGGAGTGAATCCTGGAAAGGTGATTGGAGTGATAGCTCTTCAAAATGGCAGAAGGTCAAACCAGAGGTCAAAAAGAAACTGAAACCAGATGGAAACAAACATGGAATATTCTGGATGGAGTTTAAGGAATTTAGAAAGTACTGTATTTAATAAAATGGTTACTTTTTAATTATTAGATTAGTACAGATTTTACGCATCAATCTCTGGTCCATGTTTTCCCAAATGTCAACATGTGAAGTCAACATCTGGTATTTAATAGAATAATGTGTGTTTAAAAAAAAATCAAAAGCGTATTTGTTATCAGCATAACTTTCCACAAATAAATAGTAAAAGAAAGACAACACATGTAGCAGGATGGTGATGCACACTTTGAATGAAGCCAATTGGACAGTTTGCATCAGAACATCAAATCTATATCAAAAGTCAAGTTTAGATTAAAATTGTTTATGTGTCAATCATTGTTCAAATTGGTGCCTTACTGATTAAAATGCTTGTCTTTTGTTACTTTTTCGTCATGGATTGAAATCGGAATAAGACAAAAAAAAGTCTGAGTGGCTCAAATATATTTTGGAAGCCCTTGTACAAAGCATATAAAACAAGAAACATAAATGATAGATACAATAGGTCACTGTACAGCCTTCAACAATAAGCAAAACCATTACCACATATCAAGCTTTCAAAAGCTCTCACTTGATAAATTGTAAAATAATTCAGACAAGAAAAAGAAGGGCATGTTAAGTATACCAAAAAACTGCTGTAAATTATTGTGTGCCTTCATCATTCTGATTATGTCATTATAGACTAAAATGTTATTTATACGATATTGAGAAAAACCCTGTTTTATTCATATAGAATAATTTCAAAATATGAGTTCAAATTAATGAGATTATAACCCTGGTGCATTTTTCACAATAAAACAACATAGCAATAATTTCTGAATTTTAAGTGACCAAAAACAAGTATGATATACAACAGCAACCAATCACAGAACAGTGCTTCTAATTATTTTCAGGTATTTTGGTTCTGTAGAAATTTGTAAGACAAGAGACTGGCATGAAACAAGAATCAAAGGATCGTTTCCATCAACTGCTTATGGACCATGGAAGTTTGCTAAAGTTTATGTACAGAATAAAACAGATCTGTGTTTAGGACTACACCAAAAGAATAAACGGTAATCTTTTTTGAACTGCAAAAATTTACTTGGGGCATAATGACTAAAATTGTCAAATAAATTTATGTTTAATGAATTTATGAAAACATTATTTGAATTCTGGTAGGATAGTAGAGTTAGTCAATAGTCATTATAAGTTGACATTGAAGTGACCTGCTATTTTGTGGTAATAAGGACCGAATTACTGTACATGTGCCAATAGCCTGAACAATTGATAGGTGATCTGTTTGTTAATTCAAATTTGATCTGATATGGAAATCACCAAAGTTCGGTTATTGTGTCAAGATTTATATTCTTGCATTTTAGTGAATTTTGAACTTATTTACAACATATTTGTTTCAATTTGAATAATTCCATTGATTTGCAAGCAATTGACTCTATTCAACAATACATCATTCTTACTACAATACATATGGTATATCACGCATGGTTCTGTTTTCATTGGATTTTACGATCAAGTGTTTCAAATGTTATTTTACATATCCGAAGCCTTGTTTCTAATTTTAAGTATATTGATGCTATTTTTCTATTTATATGTATACTGACGGTCATATAAAAAAAAATCTTTCTAAATTTAGATTTATGACGCTATGACGTCACACATAATATGCAAGATTATCAACTTAAAAAGTAAAATGCAGACACTAAAGAATATAAAGAAAGCTAATGCAAGAAACTATGAAGTTTTTTGAAGAATATTGATATTTTCAATAACGTGTTAAATTTCTTGCAAAATACAATTTGAAAATACACAGAAAGGACGCTGAAAGTCATTTTCCTAATACATTATTCATATGTAATACAGTAGACTCCACCTAATCCAATATCGGCTGAACGAATATATCGGCTATTGTAATATTATTTCAAAACACCAAACCATTCCTCATATGTTTAATGTTAATTGCATCGTGTAATCGAATATCGGATATAAGAATATATCGGCAAATCGGATAAGAATATTCGGGTAATTTTGTTAAAAACCATGTACGACATCATGTACAATCGGATATTTTCAATGTTTTTCTGACAGGAAATGGACCTGGAAGGAATTATAGTTATCCCGTACCATTGTAAACTCGTACCAACGTCAACTCGTACCACTAAAAAAAACCTCGTACCAATGCTAACTCGTACCACTACTAACTCGAACCAACTTATTTAAATGCATTTAAATGGTGTTAAATGATGAATATATACTTTACTTTCACTCAATACCTCTTAAGTCTGTAATATATATATATAATTTGAAAGTACAATGACCAATTGACTAATTTGTAGCTAATGTTCCTTGTCTATTGGTCCTGGATAGAAAATACTTCAGACTGGTTTACTTATATTTGTAATATTATTAAAGTATTATAAGTTTCACCCTAAGAAAATATTTATTTTTCATGAATAATTCTTAGCAGTTAACACGGTTAATTCAAATGATTTCCAAAATGAATTTTAATGTATTTTTAATGGTACCCCAAGAGAAAATTAATCTGGAATTCCATTGGAATCCCGGCTGGAATTTTGATGGGATTCCAAGTGGGATCCCACCTAATTCCACCGGGATAAAATTTCGAGAATCCCGCCAAAAGTCCGGGAATTGCGATGTAAATCCCGATTGAAATATACTGGTATCCCACTGGGATATTGTGGGAATTCAATTGGGATCCCACTGGGATAAAATTTCGGGATTCCCGCTAAATAAGCGGGATCCCGATGTAAATGTAATGGGATAAAATTTCGGGATTCCCGTAAAAGAAGCTGGATCCCGATGTAAATCCCAGTGGAAATATACTGGGATTCCCGGAAAAAAAAGGCGGGATCCCAAAAATAAATACCAGCAGGATATGCATGCACCAATTCAAATTGCACTGCCACTGGGATTCCTGAGTTATTTATGCAAAAGGATACATATGTCATGTTTTCCTTTCTGTTAATTAATTTGCTGTCTCTGTACTTCCAACTAGAATTGCTGAGTAAATTATGGTAACTGGAATATCTGCATGCAATCTGTTTCGTTGGCAGCTCCATTTAAAAAGATCAGTATATCCCCTAAAAGTATCAAAAAAATCCACAAAGAATCATTTGTTCAATACGTTTTGAAGCAACAAATTCAATAGAAATATTATTGCATGTTAATGTTTATAGAATACAGTAGATTGGAAGCTAGTCCAAATAATTATGAAGTCTTGGAAGGTTATTTTATTTTTTTTGCAAATTAATTACCTTCCCCCTTTTTTATCCCCTGACGATAAATAACTAGCAACTTATTATTTTCACCAAATAAACATACACACAACTGAATTAAAGTTTGACATACCTACTATTTATGCCTGTTATGTGACAAGTTTAAAATAAGTTTATTCATGGCAATCATGCATGTATATATATATATTTTCAGTTTATGCTTTCAGACTTTCTGAAGTTGATTTGCTCAGATAAAAACCATACAAATCATAGTTCCTCAATAAATTATTTTTATAATCATTATATGCACATATACACATGTTAAATTAAATTATTAATGCACTTATCTGAAAACATCTTCATCTTCGTCCTGTCCATAATTCAGCGTAAACAAATTTTGATGACGTTTTTACCAGTACACAAACGTCGACGTGACAATCTCGCCCCAAAATTATATCGGCCAAGTTGATCTGTCTACGTAACGGTATTATAAATAAATTAAGGGTATCGCATAAAAGTATTAATTACTGGCCAGTTTTTACTAAATATAAGAAAAGAATACTTTAGTAATCGGCACATGGTGCATGCGGATAAGATAGTGGCCGCATTATTTAGGACAGTATTTTCTTGGGTCGAAAAGAGGGAGGAAAGATACCAAAGGGACAGTCAAACTCATAAATCCAAAACGAATTGACAACGCCATGGCTAAAAATGAAAAAGACAAACAGAAAAACAATAGTACACACGACACAACATAGAAAACTAAAGAATAAACAACACGAACCCCACTGGGTTCAGTACATATTGAATACAAAGCACGTGGTCATCATTTTTTTTTAACATTTTACATAAGTTGAGAGACCAACGTTTTACGACGTCAGTCATTATCTTATCATTGATGCCGGACGACAACTAATAGAAACGCACTTATGAGAAGTTGCGGAACATTAGAAACGCCCAAGCTTGTCTGGCAAAACACCCGTTGACATTTCCTCGGACGCCCTGTCATTTTTATCGCGAAAATCTCGGCATTTTTCTGACTTATAAATATCTGTCAAACTGAGTATTAAGTGACACTTAAATGTGATTGGCTTCACCTGACAGCTTTGGTGTCATACACATTGTTAATTAACACCAATAACCTATACTTGATGTTATTAGACACATTTGTATACACAAACAAAATACTTGCATATTTTCAACAACATAAATTAATTATGGTTCATACAATTTCCCGTTTTAACTAGACTGGGATCCCAGCATCAGACAGTTTTCCAGATTGGGATCCCGGCTTTAAACAGTTCAGATTGGGATCCCAGTGTCCGATATTTATCCCGTTTCATCTTGACTGGAATCCCGGCTTCAGACAGTTATCCTGAATGGGATCCCAGTTTCAGATATTTATCCCGAATGGGATTCCGCCTCCAGATGCTTATCCTGGCTTATCCCGACAATTTCACCGGGATTGCATTGGGATCCCGATCGATCCCGTTTTCGTTTTCTCTTGGGACGACTTCCCAGTGGTACGAGTTTACGTTGGTACAAGTTAACTTTTTTGGTACGAGTTAACGTGGTAAGAGTTTTCGGTGGTATGAGTTAACTTGCTTCCCCCGAAGTTACGAATTTACAATCTTGCCGACAAGAAGATTTTGTTTTTAATAAATAAAAAGGATCTTTAAAAATTTTCTTATTAAATTGTTGTCTTTATTCATTGGTTTCCTTTGTCATGTGAATTACATGCTCTTTTACTTCAAATGATTTGAATCTATTTATAAATTATACAAGACGCAGTTGACAAGGGAAGTACGTTGCTGTTGGGAGAATTTTGATTAAACTCAAAATGCTCATAGAATGAGACATAATCTAAACTGAATGTACCTCCTTATGAATAATGTATTGCAATGTAAATATAAATCCCTTTTGACAAGAGAAATCTGACTTTTGTCAGTTCTAAATATTTTTTCACATGTGCATGAGATGCAAAGATGACCATGTGTCATGGCCGCCATATTGGTTTGTATACAAATTTGTGAAGAAGCCTCTAGAACCATGACCTAAACATAAATAGTCGTCAGAAAACGTAAACTTTATGCAATAGTATTTTTTCAATCATGATTATTTCATAAATTTAAATTTGATCATTTAAAGAAATGAAATTATAACAATTACAATTTTAGCTTAGATGTATTCTACACAGACTTCTTCTTCTTCTTCTTCTTCTTCTTCTTCTTTTGTAGCTCCCTCCTATTGTAGGAGAACCACCGTCCTTGTGTAAAGGCGTAGACTTTTAGAATCCCAACATCATAAGAAAATTCACATATTACGGAATAGTTATATATATATACACACAGATGTAAATCTTATCACACACTATTTACATTAAGTCATCAGGTTAAGAAGGATCCCTATAATCGTTTGATATTTACATTGATTAAAGGAATATCTGTTACTACCATTACATCTTTTAAGTCATTCACAATAGCTCCTGCCCATAATCTGGAGTAATTACGAATTGTCGGCCAATAAAGTCGCTCGCTTTTGGTATAGTTTGTAGCATAAGCCTCTTGAGATTGTTTCTATCCGAGTTTTCTCTGTATTTTTGAGAAAGTGGAAAAACAAACAGTCAATGATCAATCTAGCTAAATACTCGTTGTTATAGAACAATTCATGGAATAATGTCTCATCATTCTCTCCTCTCAAGCATGTTCGGACAAAGGTTTTTAACTCCTGCAAAAATGGTGATCTAGTTGTTTTCAGCACTGTGCATTTAATCAAAAAGTGAATCATATCCTCCGTCTCAATATGACATAACTGACAAATTGGTGACACTTCTGACTTTGAATGTTTTGTCTTTGAACTTTGCAATACGATTGTTCCCACTGCCATTTTGGCTTTTAAGTGTGCCATAATTATTGCGAACGGTTCATTACCACAGCTTGTCCAGATGTTTCGGCTACTTTTGAAAACTAGCTTCCAGAGCTGATGGATTTCATGGCAAGCTGACGGATCGCAATATCTTTTTCCACTAATTCGTCGTTCCTGATTATATTCCCGAATGTTTTAAGGATTTTCTTGTGAATTTCACCTATGATAGGGATTCATCCTAGTAGATGGGGAGATGCTGAGTTAGCTGTTCTTATTGGAAGGTGTTGGATTTGTTTGATGAGTTTCCTATGGTACACCTCTAGTTTCTCCATGTCATTTCTCGAAATGTTTATTACATCTAGGCCATACAGCAATCTGGGTATCACATAAATCTAAATAAGGTGTGCTGAAACATGACGATTTACACCGTTTAGCCCGTGGAGCCCTGCACCCATTAGAGAGAGACTTGTGATGTCTTGCTTTACATTTGTAAAGTGATCAGTGTCAAAGTTCATGTTTTCACATGGTGTTGAGAGTTCTTCAAAGTATTGAGCGAACACCTCTGTAATTTCAATCTGGTCATTCAAAATATTATCTTTAAATATCAAAGATGATCCTGAGGGGTTCGATGGGTCAGGTTGTTTCCTCACCAATTTGTAAAACCCTTTGTCGTTCCTGTCGTTTAGTTCCATTAGTTCCTGGTATTTGTTATTTCTATTTGTTGCTTCAAGCCTCCTTTGGAGTGATCTTAGTTTTTTCTTAGAGTTCTTATTGTTTTGATAAATCTCGTTTTCTGGATTTGTTGGTTTGCCCGCAGCTTTCCATATTGCATGGTGTGTCTTGCTTGACTTAGCCGCACTAGCAATCTCTGGCGCCCATGGTTTTTTCCTTGGTTTTCCTGTTCTTTTCCTTGTATTTATAGGAACACTACTATTCTTTACTGCTGATTCTGACAGTATCTTACATATGGTATTGATATTGTCTGATATATTGTCACATGTCAGTATGAGTTCATTATCATCTATGAGTGATAATCTAGATTCAACTTCTTCTTCATATCCTTTTTTGTCTATCTAATGTTCCAATTGATCCTTAACTGATATAGTTTTCCATCTCTTTGATTTGATAGTTTTATCTCACACGGTATCTTCACAAGAATGGGATTGTGAGTAGATGAGTTAGTTGGTTCCCTGTCGAATGTTATGTATGTTGATATCAGGTCACTGCTCTGCATGAAGTAATCAATCTGGGAAGCATCTCTTCCGTTATTATGATAAAAAGTAAAATCAGAATATATACATTCCATTTTCTTTAATAAAAGTCAAAAAAGCTTTGTCCTGAGAAGAATTTTTCTTTGTAGATGCGTTCATGTCTCCACCAATCACTATACTTGCAGAGCCACTGTATTTTATGATGATTTCATATAATTCATCAAGTATTTGTTGATAGTTATCTAAATTTAGTGTTGGAATTACCAACATTAGACATGCTTTGATCTATTTATAGCCCAATTAGTTTACCTGTTTGAAAATGTAAATAATGGATATTAATTTGTTTACTAAACAAATAAAGACAAACTATGGATGGAAGATAATAATCCACATGAATATTTCAGGACATTTTTTATTTATTTTAAAAAATATTGGATTTAAAAACTGCAATTGTAAACAAGTTTAATCATTACATAATCAGCTGATATTTTTTTACGCAAACATACTGGTGATGCAACTGATAAAAAATCACCTCCAGCTTCCCCTAGCCCTTTCACACATTAAGCAATTGTCAGGATTAGTAACATCTCAGGATTAGATCTACTTATAATTGCAGAATATTCAATGAATATACATTCATTGTCTAATTGAATATATCGGGTAATCAGATATTTTTAGCTGACATTTTGGGTATCCGATTGGCCGGAGTCTACTGTATATAAATTAAGGACTTTCACTCAGCCAATGCCTGATATATTGACCTGTGAGTTTGTATTGACAATCTGACTAAGTCCTCTGTCAATATAATCTGAAAGGTCTATATATATAACGTATCGACCTCGTCAGAAGTCCATAATTGATAACTTTATGATGATATTCAAATAGCTCTGCTGTCACTTTCATTGAGCCAAGATATCAGCCTAGCTTTTGACAAAACTAGGGTATTAATGCCACTTCTCATCTAATTCTGAAGGTCACCATTTCCATAAAAAAGATAAAAATAGATAAAATATACCTTACAAACAATTGTTTGCATATGTAACATGTAAATTAATTTTAAAGCTTGATAATAATTTTGAATACATGTAACTGTTTTAGTCGAAGCTTATATTAACTTATTTGTAGAAACTAAATCCTCTTTTCTAACAAACTTTATATGTTTTTAGTTGTTGCTCAAGCTATTAATGTTGTGTTGCTTAAACTCTCTTTTCTGTACTTTTAATCATTTATTTTTTCTAGGGGTGAAGACTATGCATATTTTGTTTAACTTTAACCTTTCAGTTTATAGTTAATTTATTCAAAATGTTAACTCAGATGTTAATGAACCTGTTTCATATTTTATGTATATTTGACAAAACAAATATTACTGTATGTTTATTAAATTACTAGAACTTTTCTAAGAGTATAAGTTACAATTCCAAGGAATAGGCATGGCTTTACCCTGGTAACAGTATATCTAATGTTAATATACATGTTCCTGCTTCACGATACTGTGTACATGTTTATAAATGGATATTGCAATCTGATTGGTCATCTGAAGACTGTGATGACAAAATTTTATTTATTAGGGGTAACCATAGTAGCGAGGACTTTGTTGACATGTTGATAGTGGTAATGGAGATTCTGGATGGTAGAAATATGAGAACTGTGGGTAATAGTAAGAGAGACATTAAAAGTTATGTGGGATGTGAAATAGAACATCTACAAAGTGGAGAATACATCATTGCATGTCTGGCTTTTAAACATTTAGATGGAGGTATTAGGTTAAATTTATGTTTTCTGTACTGTCAAACAAAATTTATTTAAGAAATAAGCTTTATAAAGGTAAAATTGGCATTATTTCAGTTGCATTAATTGTCAAAAGATTCTTGTTTCGGACAATAAAACACTTTTATTTGCCATGCTGATACTTTTATAGAAGCACTGTGTCACTTTCATAATACATGTAGAGATAATTAGTTTTTACAAGTTTTACTAATTTTTAGACGATTTGCAATATGTTCGTCTGTATGCTTGTTTATTATTCTGCTAGTCTATCAGTTAGAAAAAATTTCTGCACCTTTCTTCTGTATGGCTTGAACAAGATTTAGTTCATATACATGATATACACATATATCATAAGGATATACAGATGAGTTTGAATTTGTTAAGATTAACTTTTTTTGTAGAAGTTGTGACTTTTAAACATAGGAAATACTTGAAAATATTGCCTTCTTTCATTTATAACTTATTTATTACTAACTCCTAAGGATGTGTTTGTTTTGACATTAGAAATTTGTATTTAAATATGGCATTGATGTAATTATCTCCTGAAAATGGTAAAAAATTAGGAAAAAAGTCTAAAGTTAAAAAAAAAAGAAAAATGTAAAAATTGTGAAAAAGCAAATATATCTTAAACTTGTTTTTATTGGTATCAATTTTTCAGGAAACCATGGAGTCAATCTTCAGCGTGATTTTGTCCTGACAATACACAGTACACAAAATATTGTCGTAGAAGAGAATGACTCTATAAATGCTGGGTACAAACATTATCTAGCAGATACCTTGATACAATTAGCAGTCGACGAAGGAGACAGAAAGGTATAAAAATATATCTCATTAGATGAATTTTGTTGATGATTTTGCTAGTCATGCTCACATTAATTTTAGTTTTTTTGTCTCACCTGAAAAAATTAATGAAGAAGAGACTAAGGTGTGGTAGTCATGGTAGTGTCAGCAATAGATAAGTTTGTTATATTTTAAAGGTTATTTAAAGTATGTGGTTAGTCAATGCTATTTGTTAAGCAGTTGTATTTGCATAGGCATATCTTATTCTATTCTATATAATAAAAAAAATGCAAAAATATCTGAATTTACATTATCAATTCATTTTGATGGGTACACTAATTTAGTCATTCCAATACAAGGTTACTCATCCCATAAGGGTAGTATTATTATAGTGGTATTCAACTGGCTGTTTCTGTATGGCCTGTTCAAGATTTAAGATTTGCTATAATGGACCCGATACTAGAAGAGTTGAGGCCAATACAGCTAATCCAGAATCTATAACATTCTAAAAAAACTAAGAACACTACACTGAAATTCATATCTGAACTTGTCTTTTCCCATTCATGATGTCGATGGTTTTTTGTCAACATTGTCAGATGTAATTTCTGATTTCTCGTCCAAATACTTAATCTTTTGCTATTACAAAATTCATTTTTTCTAGCAAATGCAGAGTGGCTGGGTAGAATATTGTTAAAACAGTTTAACCATTCTTAATCTTGAATCGTCTGCTTTATATTAATACAACTTACATAATATGTTTAAAATAACTCATAACATAACTGAAAATAGATGATTTTCAGTTACAGATGATTTTCAGTTACAGATTTTCTTTCAGTGGTATGCTAAACAATATTAAAATTCTTAAAATCATCTATTTTCAGTTATGTCACATGTTGTGTCATGTGTACTATTGTTTTTCTGTTTGTCTTTTTCATTTTTAGCCATGGCGTTGTCAGTTTGTTTTAGATTTATGAGTTTGACTGTCCCTTTGGTATCTTTAGTCCCTCTTTTATAATGATTGAACCATGGATTCAAAAATAATTTTTGTTATGATATGAAATTAAAAAAAAGTGATACATGCATAACAATACCTCCAAAGTTAAGAAAGCTTAGGTGTAAACAAAAATTGAAACAATAAGTGAAAGCATAGTGATTGCCTATTAGAATATTGGTACGATTTTTCATATTGGCTCTGTGTGAATAAGTAATATTAACTCCAGATTTATATTGACAGGGCAAAGTCATCAGTATTGCTCATAATGATTAATCTGTATTAGAGCTGAATTGTTCATATTATTTAATAATGTCACTTGGTGTCTGCATGTTCTCTTTGAGTAGTTGTTGTCGGTCTGTTAATTTGAAACGATCTTATTCTCTAAACCATACTTATGCACATATTAAAACAGTCTTATAAAAAATTATGAAATATCAAGCATATAATCTGAGTCATATTTTATATGAACACAAAACATATTGAAGATGATATTTTTTCATCATTCATCGATGTAATATAGAATTTTATTACTTAGATTGAAGATAAACTTTAATTTTAATTTTTATTGATTTTATTATGCTAAATGCTTTCAGACTTTGAAGGGCAATACTGGAACCTATACTCTTTCATGGGATGGATTAATATTAATAGTTGAAAACAAAGACAAAAGGCAGTATGCTGCAATACAGGAAGATTGTTTCAAATCAACAAATCTGATGAGCACCAGGGGTTCTATGTTTACACAAGATGTTATACCACCAGGACATAGGTACTTACTTCTGAAAAATCAATTATTTAAGTATAAAAAAGAAGATGTGGTATGATTGCCAATGAGACAACACTCCACAAGAGAACAAGTGACACAGGAATTAACAACTATGGGTCTTCAACAATGAGCAAAGCCCATATCGCATAGTTGGCTATAAAAGGCCCTAAAATGACAAATGTGAAGTTTACATTTTGAAGAATTATTTGATTATAATCTACAAGCAATGTTGGTTATTTATTGTAATAAATGAAAAACTCATCTAAAAGAATTTTCAAGTAGCAAAGTTGAAATTTTATAAATAAAATATTATGGATAAAATAACTTGATTGTTATCATGCCAATACAACATGCTGTTTCCACTACACTACAGTCCAGGTGGACTTTGTCATTTCCACTCGCCCAAGGTGGACAAACCAATGCCGTCCACTCTCTGTCCACGTCCGTTGTCCACCATGGGCGTGGTGCCCACCCTATGCCGTGGATTTCCGTGGGCGTATTGCCCACTCTATACCGAGGACAGCCGTGGGCGTGGTGTCCACCCTATACCGAGGACAGCCGTGGACATACAATGCCCACGGTATACGGTGGAAAGGAGTATGCACAATTCTGGATATAACTCGTGATTTTCGGATACGTTAGATGCTTTTTAAGGGGTTTATTCCAATATAATCTTTTTGTAAAGTAGTTGGTGTTAATAAAATTGACAAGTTTGTGAAATGTGGAAGGTTACCGAAGGAGATTTCGCTTAACAACATTTATTCATTTTTTAATCATTAGAGAAACAGATTCTCGCATAGTAGCTTGTGGATTTTCTGATTTCATCTTGCCGAGGTCGGACTTTAAAATTGGAAATTAAAATGTCGCGTACCCACGTTACTTGCGTTTTTTTATTAATAACCAGACGTATTTCGTATAATTACGTGGAAATTATCAAATGCAAAATAGCATTCCTTATCGCTTATGCATATTAATGTAAATCATTTTTAAGGAACAGTCATGTAGATAAATGATGTGAAAATGTTTGTCGTTACAGATATAGTATCAATATTAAATCAAGGATACCAATAATTTGTGTAAGCGTTGCGGAAGAATATCTCAAAAAGGTTTTCCAAAAATTGCGAGAAAATTTGAATGCCTACTCAAATCTACTTACTCAAATCCAATATATCTTAGATAAACTAATTATTTCAAAAGAATAACCACTATGCTCTTCCACTGCACTATCATGAGAATACTAGTACAAAAGAATAACATAAGAAAAAATAAAAATTACATATAACTGTTATACATATATTTTGTCGTATTATGAAGCCGTAGTTTACAGCTTGTCGCCTTATTGTAAGCAATCAATCAAGTACATAAGTTTTAGCATGAAAACTATACTTATTGTTATAAAAAAACATATGCATCCTTTTTTTATTAGAGGTTTCGTACGACTTTAATATAATATACATGTACATGTATAACAACAAACTAGAGTATACTGATTAACAATATAATAGTTGTTACAGTGAGGTTGAATTTCCGGTCATTTATTCATTATCCACACAGGAACTTGTCTCCGGAAAACATGTGTCTGTGAGGTGTACCTTAACCTAACTGTTGGGTATAGAGATGCGATTTTTTTTTCTGATACAAGTGCTTGTCACCACCCAAAAGAACTTGTAGTCATCCGATGTTTTGTCAGTACATTGATTGATTTTAAGATTGGTGAATGCTTGATTTCATCGTCTGTTTAAGGACAAAAACGGATATGGATAGTAAACGGCACTGGAGAAAAAAATGTATTTTTATTGAAATAAAACCTTTTAATTTTGCATAATTCTTTCAACATGAGGTTTCCAGCACATAGCACTTGAGATATGTCTCATTTTTATTCAATTGTAACCTTTTGATAAGAAGCTCGAAGAGATACTTTCCATAATCCAATGAATCGACATACATGTTACGTTCCCCGTAAGAGCCTTAATCATTTCCGGCCAATCTGAGCTCGTCTAGTCAGCCATCTATTGTAGAATGATGTCAATTCTTGGTTATAACAATTTTAAATTTAACATGAATGATTGATGTCAAGTTCGTTTTACGATTTAAAAATGTTCAATAATATTTTATAAATTGATTTCAAATCAATTTTACGGATTTGAAATTTTTTTAGAATCGATCAGAGATTCCATCTAACTAGTGTATTCATATTGTTTAACGTGTCGTTACGTGTTCTTTTTTGTTTGTTTGATAAATACTTTGTAATGAATAACAACTCGTTTTACAAAAATCCGTATCAGTTATTCTCATTGTCAGGTACATGTACATTTGTACTTGTAGGATGATATGTGATTTTCCGATGGGGAGGGACAAGGGTTGGGAACTACAAAAAATGTATAAAAATCTAAATACATCCTTTACGAGAAATGCTATTTTCTGTTACAGACGCTTTCTTTTAACCTTGCGTAGACTTGAGAATATTTTTTTCAAGATACAAAATAAGTCCTTTCAAGAATGATCCATACAGATTCTAAATTTTCTAAGGATTAGGATATTCAAATACTGTAAAATTAAAGTACTGTACACGTGGCTTTCTGACAAATTATGTTTGTGCCGGTCCCATATCATTAGTTTGTAATTCGGTGGCTGCCTTTTGTTGCTATTTAACATATTTGATTTTCGTTCATGATTTTGTACGTTAATTAGACCGTTAGCTTTCTTGTTTGAATTGTTTTACATTTGTCATTGCGGGGTCTTTTATCTATGATGAGTTTATTTATAGATGACTATGTGATATATGCTTTGCTAATTGTTGCAGGCCGTATGGTGGTGACCAATAGACATTTACTCACTTACATGTATGGAGAGTTACAAGTATATCTCATTGGCAACCATGACACATCTTCTTTTTATTATTATAAACGTTAAAAATAACTTATTAAAAGTACGAGCCAAAAATTCCGTAGTATAGTATTCAAATTGACCACTTTCTTTTAACAAGTTAAATATTTCTTTGAAAGTTCTTTCCTACAGTCGACATACCCGTAGCCAGGGGGTTCGGGGGGTTCGGACGAACCCCCCCTTGAAAACAAATAATGACTGTTAAAGTCAACGTTCTGTTCGAATTGTGACTGTAAAAATCGAGTTTTTGAGGCCAACGAACCCCCCTTTGGAAATTCCTGGCTACGGGCCTGGTCGATATAGTGTGATTCGTAAGGACAAATCGATAGTGACCATGAGAAAAACGATTTTTGAAATTATATTAATTAGAATGTAACTAAATACATCATGTATACATACATATATGGCTTATATTTGGAAACATACAAATACCTTTGCTTGTCTTTAGATATCAAATAACTTTTTAATAGGTGCATTGACTTGACGAGTTAAACTGCAAATATTGCATGAATATAACAGTGCTGGATCAAGTAGGAGTCGAAGAGTGCATGTTTTAATAAATAAGTGGATATTTTTAACTGTCTCAAAATAAAGTATCCACATTCAAAGCGAACATTGGTGTGTCTTAAAAATTTGAGAAACCATCTTAGTGTTTAATTAACAGTAATGGAACAAGGGTTTGAGCTTGTGTCCAGCGGCAAGTATAACACACCATTATTCGACGTAAATATTATAAACTATCATGGTGTAATCAGGGGGTGTACAGAATTTTACTCCGTTGTTGAACATTACTTATATCCTGGATTACACCTAGATAACGAAGTTAATTATAATGAACAATTACTTTACTCATTTTAAAACCGGTATGTAAAATTGAAAAATGCTAATGAAATAATTTCAGTGTAACATTTCTTTTCAACGATGTTGCTGTATATTGTCAAATAACTTTTTTCCTTAAATTTTGGGAAATTCAGAAGAAGAAAAAATGTTCTTTCGAATTTTTCGGGAATTTTTTTCTTTTATTTTTACAAATTTTTGTTCTCAAATTTATTTATTATTTAATATTTTTTTATTTTTTTATTTTTACATTTTATTCTTAAATTTCTTTTGTTTTGCCAAAGATTTGAATAGCTAAACAAATCCTTGGTTTTGCAATTTTTTTCAATGTTAAAAATTTTTGACTAAATTATATATATCCCGGGGTTAACAAGGGTGGATGTTATTTACACCGGGTTATCAACCAATCAGATTACAGTATGTTTGCTGCATAAAAAAATAAACATACATATTTGAGTTGAAAACTTAAATACAAAGGTAAAATTGATTAAAATGTAATAATGATAATCGGTTTGAAAAATAGTTGTTACAAATTCAAAAATTTCAAAATAAATCTGACTCCAATCATTTTATCATAATTTTTCTTAATTTTTAAGTACAAATTCAAAAATTTCAAAATGAAATCTAACTCCAATCAATAAATCATATTTTTCTTTATTTTTATGTACAAATTCAAAAAGTTAAAATTAAATTCAACTCCAATCTATTTATCACAATTTTTCTTTGATGAAAATAGAAACATATTACAAATAATTACATCTTTTAATTAGATAGTGTTTTCACACCTTGTGATAAACAAAGCAATAAAAGTAGGGCACACTTTCACACCTAGTGATATACAAAGCCATAAATGTAGGGCACGCTTTCACACATGAAAGGTTGATATACGATTTATTATCCATCATGAAACAAGAAGGTGTATATCATTCGACGAAATGAAAGAAATTCACAATCATAATACATGAGTATATAAACTAAAATCTTAATCATTGTTCTCATTCAATCCATTTCATTCACGTCTCAGTCATTACAGCTGAATGGACGTGCTGGGCCAGCTCTCCTTTACCCGCTATCTTCGATGAGGGTTTACAGTTAGATGATCAACGACTTACTACTTAAGATGACAGAAACCAATCCAAGCCGTACAGATAGACGTAGTAGTTGGCGTACCCGCGTTAACATGCACTCTAAAACCATTGTATCATGGGGAGTGTTATGCCGATTAACGTCCGAGGGCTGTATCCTAGGTATTGGGTGATACGACCTTCATTTCACTGCCTCACGGCTTTGGTCCTGATAACGCTTCCTGTCATCTTTAGAACTACGTCCACGATTCATCTACCAGTACTCCATCATCGAGGTTAGCGGGCTGCCAAGCTGACCAAACTGGCCCTGAAAGCAGCCGTTGTGAAGTAAACCAACATCAAAATAGTCAACAAAAGAAAAACAACTTACCAAAACCAAGATGGCGGCCTACATATGGAGTCCTCTATTACCTGTTCCTGACCCACGGCATCAAAATATGATAAAGCTCACCAATCGCCTTTGGGCACCGAGCCGACCGTGCGAGGGCTGTATAGCCAGTCAAGGTCGTTAAACACTTCCATATATATATTGTTCTCATAGAGCAGACAATGTAAGACTCCACAACATCAACTGTTAACTCAAATTTACGAATCTATACACGATGAGACATACTAGCCACGACAGCAAGTTAGAGATTATACGGCTGTATAAAAAGTCCTACAGCAACACAGAGATTAAGGTGTCATTAGAGTCACAGGGTGTGTCCATTAGCAAACAGGTTGTTAGCTATTGGGTTCAGCAATTTCGAAATGGCAAGTTTGATGCAAATTTATCACCGACCAAGTGGAAAAAGTTCAACAAGCTTTCAAGAGCAGATGTACGCCTCGTTAGCAAGACATTAGCCAAAAAACCATGTACGACCAGCCGACAGCTTTGCCGATTTTTGAAACAGAGAGGATCGAAGATCAGTCTTACAGCAACGAAAAGAGCAATATTTCATGCTGGCTATACCAACACAAAGCCAAGGTATGCTCAAATGGTTCGACATGTTAACAAAGAGAAGAGGGTCAACTTCTGCAAGACTCTCATTGCAGCAGACGACCAATTTGAAGACATCATATTTACGGACGAGTGTTCCGCACAGCTGCACAACAACAAAGTGACATTTTACAGAAAAATAACAGCTAACCGACCGTCAATTCCTAAGCCAAAGCATCCATTGAAAGTACATCTATGGGCTGGCATCATCAAGAGAGGAGCTACTCCAATTCTCATATTTGACGGTATCATGACAGGAGAGTTTTTTTACGAACGCCATCCTCAAATATGAAGCTCTGCCATTTATCAACAGAAAGTTTGCGGATCATCATCGTTTCCAGATGGACAACGACCCCAAACACCGGTCCAGGGTTTCCAAAGACTTCATGGCTGCAAATGGCATCAACTGGTGGAACGACTGGCCTTCAGGTAAGTGTGTCTCATTATAAACTTTTTTGATTAGATAATGGTAATTTGATATGAAGGGTACCGTTAATGTTGTGACAGTTCGCTAATTTTTCTAGTACTAATAATAAATTTTATTATTGATGTTATTTTCATAGTTAGATATAAGAAGATGTGGTATGAGTGCTAATGAGACAAATCTCCATCCAATTCAAAATTTGTAAAAGTAAACAATTAAAAGTCAAAGTACGGAGTGTCTTTTGTGATTTTTATCACATTATATGCTGTACAATGTCTCGTGTGGGTGACATTGTCATATTTAAATATAATTGTTTATTGTAAATAACTCCCCCCTTTTGTCTTCAACAATATGCAGTGCTATCAATGTTACGGGTTGAGATATATTTGTTGGTTTGATTTTCATTGGCATGACTTTTTGTGTAATTCAAAACAATTCATATTTTTTCATACACATGCATGTACAATGAAGTAAATAATTGCCATAAATCTGAAAAAAAAACTGTGGAGAGCATCTATATAACCATGCAATCAAATTAACCTCTATGTTTATTTTCTACAGAAAGTGCAGATCTTAACCCAATTGAAATGGTGTGGAGCCAACTGAAAAGGTACCTAGCCAAAAAGACCTTGTTCACCAAAGAAGACCTAATCAACTCTATCCGTGAATTCTGGGCGGTGTACATGACCAAAGATCAGTGCAGTGGGTATATAGATCACATTTTCAAAGTAGTACCAGTGTGCATACTTATGAAAGGTCAAGCAACTGGCAGTATGCCGGACAAGCTCTTCCGATCAATCTCCTCACGTGGCAGGAGTATTGGGTACTTTAATAACTTGTTGTGGTTACCGGGTTTTGAGGAAAAACGGGAAATGTGCCTGTAAACAGTCATCTATAGAACAAATTTCCGCAATGGACATACCATAAAAGAAGATTTTTACGTGCATAAAACCTGGAACGGTAGTGTGTATTGGACATTTTCACTAAAAACTCACATGTTTAATTATAAATATTGTACATTTGTATTATGATGCTTATGCATCCTTTCAAGGACTAATGATTGGTAAAAATGACTAATGTCTTATGTCTACTGTTATGAATTTCAGTTAAAATAAAATTATAATTGTAAATACTAATGTTACGCTGAGGAAGACTTATGTTGTTAACTTTTATGAACGTTTGTTAACTTATGTTAGAAATAATAATATCTATTTTTATGACTATTTGTAATTTATGCTGACAGTAATAATATTGTATATATCTTGTATAGTCTTTGTCATTTATACTGGATAAGCATTGAAAAGAGAATTTGAGGTAAACTTGTCAATGCGATTGCTTTAACAGACCAGACATATATAACAAATAAAGAATACATTTTGTCTAGTGGTGTGGCTGACTGAATAAAGCAATCCAGGGAGTTGCGAAAGTAAGGTCCATTTTGGTAAATTATCTATGTACTAATATATTATTGATATTAACTTTACTTGTTTAGAACGTTTCCCAACGTATTGTACACATGTTGTATATTTCTTGTGTAAAAATCTATAAAGTTTGCATTTTAACCTGTCTGCGTTATTTTGATATAAAGTTGTAAATTAAACTTGTACCTGTATGAAATATTTGCTACTGGACGTTAAAAAAGCTACAGTCTATCAATTATTCCAATATTAAGTGTTGTTTCAATTAAATTCATTTAAGAGCGGTAAACTTATGCAATAGACAATCTAACCCAATTCTAACATCGCAATTGAAATCACAAAATCGTTCATTACTATATCTGATGATCGAATTACACACAGCTCAATGACTGCATATACAAACAACGCTAATATCTTGTGTGATTTATTACCTGTCAATTACATGAGAAAAAATAGTGAAGAATATTGACAACTGATGTTTTAACAAGAATTTGATTTTTACACTGGTACATATATATAAGCGTCAGTCAGTGATCTTTTCTTTCATTTTTGTATTCTTTAAAGTTCAT
This sequence comes from Mytilus edulis, assembly GCA_019925275.1. Classification (NCBI taxonomy): domain Eukaryota; kingdom Metazoa; phylum Mollusca; class Bivalvia; order Mytilida; family Mytilidae; genus Mytilus; species Mytilus edulis. Next base: position 48,379,563 of record CM034361.1, on the reverse strand, counting down.
AGTATTTTTATTTGTCCTTCTGAAAGTAACGAAATGAGTTCGAAAAAAAGAAATTTCACGGCATAATGTTTATATAATAAGCAATATTTAATTTCGGGAATTAACAAGGTTTTTCCATGACTTTTTATGTTCGCATTGAATCAGTTGTAAGTGACAAATGGAGCATATTTTTAAGATTAAACGAATATTGTGAACAGCTGATGGCTTATAAGCACGTGGCAATAACTGCCTTCTAAGAGCACATGTTATTCTATTGAAATTAATCAGGTGTCATCTTGGTTTATTGTATCTACACGGCAATCAGTATTTACGACAACAATTTTAAAATGGCAAATTCACATAATTTCAATTTAGGTTTACTCATTGGTGTCAAATCAATACAAACTGATCTCTAAACAAAACATTAGGCTAAGGCTTCCTTATTCGCGTACAAAACAATGCAAAAATTTCACAATGTTTTATTATCAGATAAATTACTCCATCATATACAAAGTGTAACAAGTGCATATCAATACATTTACAAATCAATAAACATATGGCAACCAATGTACCGTTATATAACGTTCATGGATCGACCCCCACCCACCCGATCTCCCGTGGACAGCAGTGGGCGTGGATTCCATGCTATACCGTGGACCGGTCGGTGGGCGTGGACCACAGATGTCCACCCAATGCACACGACATACCGTGGACAAGTGGACACGTGGGCGGGCGTGGACCGAAATGTCCACCCAATGCACACGCCCACCGTGGGCGCGTGGAAATGACAAAGTCCACGTGGGCTGTAGTGTAGATAAAAAATTGTTGAAAGTTTATGGGAAACCCCTAATGTTAAAGTCAATGATGATGTGAACTTACAACTTACATTCAAAGTCTTCAAATGTTTAAAATATGTTGTTACTAAACTTACATCCTTGCCATCACTATTTTATATAAGATGAGGGGCTTAGGTGACTGAGTGGTCTAAGTCGTTACTACTATAATCACTAGCCTGGCAGTCAACACTGAGGTTGTGAGCTCGAACCCTGCTCGTGAATGGTTTGCAATTGACTCCAATCTTAATTGTCTAGGATTGTCAATTTTCCTATGGAAGGTCGGTGGTTTTCTCTGGGCACTCTGGCCTCCTCCATCAATTATAACTGACGGCCACGAAATAGCCCAAAAGCAGTGCTAAAAAGATGCCTTAATAACATTTAAAATCAGATCAAATCTATGTAAGATGAAATACAGCTGACTGTCTACGAATAGTCTGTCTTTATACAATGACATTGTAAGGGATACATTTGAGTGGTAGTTCTCAATTATTTTTTAAGAGGGACAGGGTCAGTGTTGAATGAGACATGTTTTAACAAAATGAATGTTCCATCATACAAATATATATACAAGCTACAACATAAAATTGAAAAGCTATGCGAAAATACTGTAAATACAGAAGTAATTGTGTAGACTTTTTTTTTTTTGAAAAATGAACAAAAATGCGAAATTATTTATTGCAAATTTAGGAAAATCTGCATACAAGATATCAGGTATCAGTTTACAAGGTTTTTTGTTATTACAATATTCACAGAGTTCCATTATTTGCGTTAATAAAAACCTCCCAAAAAAATCTGATGTTTTACATTGTCATTTCAGGTCCTTTTGTAGCTGACTATGGGTTATGAGCTTTGCTCATTATTGAAGGCCATATGGTGACCTATAGTTGTTAATTTCTGTGTCATTTTGGTCTCTTGTGGACAGTTGTCTCATTGTTATTCATACCGCATTTTCTTTTTCATATTGGCAGTTGTCACTGTTGAGCATGATTCATCTTTGTCTCCACTGGAACTCAAACTCACTAATGACTAAGTATTTACCACATTTTTCTAAGGAATTAGCAATCCTGTCACACAGTTAATAACTTATTATTTGTATTTTACAGACAGCTGATATTTTTATTGACAAGAATAAACCAGAGATCTGGATACTGCATCCAATATGCTTCATCATACATCAATAGTTCTTCCTCAATGTTGGATTACTATGGTCACAAGACAAAAAGTCATTTACCAGAGATTCCCATGGAACTAGAATGCTTACATATACCTAGACCAATCAGAGAGTGTAATTTCATATAATTAGTAAAATTGAGACTTTAAATCACCATTTCAGAATGTAAACACTAAAGGACTATGAGTCATTTCATTCTGCATACCCCATGATTAATATAACTTGTCATTGGTTAAAATTTTCGTTGTTTAGAATGTTGTAAGCCAATCACTACAACTTGTTGCATGCTTTCATTCAAGTTATATTGGTTAAAAAAAACTCTTAAACAAATTTAAATTGAAATGACCTGTTGACAGAAAATAATTAATCACTTTTCATGTGTATGGATTAAAAATAGGCTTATAACAATTAAATGAGAACAATGAAATAAATAACATCTATAAATAAAATCTATTATTTAGATAGAAATCTGAAAAATCAGATTTTTTTTATATTAAATATCTATGCACAATTTGGTTAAAATATGGTATTAAGTTGCAGGGTGTTTGTGATATTAAAAATTTGTGAATTTCATTTTTATATTGATTTTGTCTTTTAACAGCGTCGGTGCTGGTTGAGAAGTGTAATGTTATTAGTTATACATTACATAATTTATTAGATATGATAAAAGGTTCCGGGAACACAATTATTGTCCCTTTCTTTTCTTGTCTACAAATATAGTCCCTACATAGTGTGGTCAGTGTGATACTTGCCATTTTTTGGTACCCTTTCCAAATTTATTTCATATTGTTTTGTTCCTCAAATAGCAAGAAGGGGGATGAAATTAAAGGGTTAAATCATTTTAGCCATGCACTTTCAAGAAAAGTAGTGATTTGGTCCAGCTAAAAAAGGTAAAAGATTATTATTTTTGAAGCTGTCAAAAGAATTCAAGACCCCTTACCATAAAATTGTCCATACTGCGAGTTAGAGCAGATGAAGCTTTCTATAATTTTGATATAATTTGTCTCAAAAGTAGTACACCACACTGAATAAATGTTATCGAAAAAATGCTGTGTGAGGCTGAGTTTTTTTTTTAAATTTTCATTTATTGTATCAAAGAAATGCACTACAAAATAACTGTGTTATAGGGCCTGAGATTTCAGCCTTAAATGTGTAATAGTTTAATAAAAATTCTTAACTTTTTTACTTGAATACAGATACTATGTACCTTTGAGTCAGTTATGTTACAGAATTTTGTCTGCAATTTGTTATATACAGTCGACTCTCGTTATGTCGATGTCAGCCGGACCAGAGAAATATTTCGAGATACACGTAGTTCGACTCAAACGAACACCGGAAGTTCGACAATCTAAGGGACACAACTCTTGCTTGACTTGGTAAAGCTAAAATAAATCCGCGTGAATATGGCAAGGGGATCGATATTCTAGCATCAGATCGATGTATTTGTATGTCACAGTCTTTTATTATTATAATGACATTATTTTTACTTATTCAATTGTTTCAATTAAAAAAAATCCTATGGCTTTTCCAAGAGAGTAATTTCCAATCGATAGTTTCGTTATTCAGGTCGGTTATAGCTGACAAAATGGTAATTTTTGAAATCTCAAGAAGAGATTTTATATGAATTTATAGGGTTAAATATACTTACCATGAAATTACATTTATATTATATAGAATATGTTTGCTTTCACAACATGTTCTCATCGCAATTAACTAGGTGATTAAAAATTACATCCATGAGATGTACTCACCTACGTCATAGTTCACCTGTGTAACATACACTAGCTTTAGTTTTAATTTGTCGTTTAATTGAATAATTTCAATTAAGTGAACAAAAAACTGAATTTATTCCAGGGGTGGTGGTGGATTGTGGTAAGTATATTTAACCCTATAAATTCATATAAAATCTCTTCTTGAGATTTCAAAAATTACAATTTTATATGAATTTGGTTAAATATACTTACCATGAAATTACATTTATATTATATAGAATATTTACTGATTAACAAGCAGTATTTCATTTGGTGGAGGATAAATTCTCTCACACACATACAATTTCAACATATAAAAAATTATGTGAAATTTTTTAAAAAATAACTCCATTAAAATTTTGTAAATACGGATATTAGTAAAAACCGAAATTACTGAATTTATTATACAATGAAGCTATGCTGCATAACTATATGTATCAATGGCAAACTTTGCAGATTGTATAAATACAAGTATGCAAAATTAATAGACTTGATGTAGAGTTGTCTCAATGGCACTCACATGTATATATATACCCCATATTTCTATATCTGATGAATAAATAATCTGCAGGTCAGTATAGAAATAATTATATTAAAGCTCCTTCATTATGAGCTAAATGTGTTGTAATATTTATGCAACAGTAAATAAGCATTTATTTCTGAATAGGTTGTTCTTGTTGCTTGTACAAATCGACAAGAACTAATCCAACCTTAATTTCATTACTTTCCACTTTGAAACTTAAGTTTATTTGGAAACATTATTACCTTTCTTTAACTTTCCATTGTTTTCTCTATATTAATATAATAACAGATAATATATGATTGCTGTCGTCTTTTGATAACCTGATCAATATCACATCTTTCGAAATAAATTCTTTTCTACTTAATTAAAGAATTATAAACAATTAAAATATACTTTGTAAATAGGTGTCCTTAATACAATCAAAGTTTATTAAAGACTCAAACCAAAGTTGTTTCATGATTATGCTAAATCTGGATTAATCTTTAAACTTTTTTAAAGTTATAGTCCCTGAGAATTTGCTTCTCTGCTAGATATACTACTTTTAATATTTCATAGATTTAGAATAAAATATTTTCATCAAGAGAAGTCTTGTACTATTGTATAATGACAATTCTCTAAACTGACTAAATTTAAAAAATCTGATAAAATTTCTATGAGTGGTAGAACCTTTGAATACAATGTCTACCATTTCAACCATGAACAATATTTTTGTTTTGTATTGGACTACTCAAGTGTAAAAATACAGAAATGGACAAATCAGTGGAAAAGTTTCAGTATACATGTTTCCATTGATATACTGCTTCCACAGAACATTTGGATGTTGAGCTGAATTAAAGCCATGATTGTTGTCCTTATAAGTCCAAAAAGAATGCTAACAGATGATTTTCTCCAGCTATGAAAAATCTGTCTAAAATAAAATGTTTTGATATTTCTAATTAACATTCACAACGGTTAACTTTCTAGAATATCTTGCCATGTACAGTTCCAAATTTAAAGAAACAAAAATTTGACATAATGAACAACTCTTGTATGTTGCTCTTGACAATTGTTTATATTAATTTCAGAAATTATTTCGCTATCAGAAATACTAAAATGCAACTTGTCAAATATAGTTCTATAGTTGTATTTAAAGAAAAACACTTGTTTGGCAATATGGAAAACACTTGTACCAACTTGCAGTATCCTTAAGTGTTCTTAGTTATTTCAGAAATGGTTTCACTATCAAAAATGCTCATTTTATTTCTGTCTTGGTTCACCTCATCTGAATCCTATACATTCTGATATGATTCAATACATGTATATATCAACCAAACAGCTTTTGGTAGTATTTTGTGACTTCAACCCAGTCATTTGGTTAACTTAGTCACTCAGAAGAATTTTGCATTTGTCCCCAGATTTGGCAAAAACAAAATTAATGTGATTTAAATAATCACATCTTTCAAAACAATATTGAATCAAAATTCAAAGTAATTGTTTAAAATAAACACATTTCAATTTTGTGTAGCATATTCTTGCATAAGATACTAACTGTATGCTATATATTTATATTATTCTGGCTGGTAATATGGAAATTGAAAAGTGAATAATTACCATCAATTCCGAGGTTAAAATCACATGCATTCGGAAAACCTTCCTGCATATAGATAATATACAACTTGACTTTGACCAGACTAGATTTTTGTAACTTTATGCTTATAATGAGCAAAAATAAACATAAACAGTGACATTTTAATATTTAGGTATAATATTAAGAAAATGTCTCGCATTTGATTTGATATAATCATGGAATTATCATACTATATTTTACTTCCATGTACTATTCTTAGACTATTGAAAGCTATTTGCTAACTATTAATCAGTCTTTTAAATAAATTGCTTTTCCTACATTTTGCTGTAAGATTAACTGCTTCTACACTGGTGCTAAAATTTGAGAACCAATTGAAATGTATATATATTATATGTTTATATTGGTACATCTTGTGTTACTCCAAAAAAAAACCTCTTCTTTTTTTCTGCATCTTGTAAAGACTGACTAAATAAAAGGTTTATATAAAGAGCTGTATAATAGATAGTTTCAAATCTTGAGAACTACTTCAATTTCCTAGACCATGTCTAGCATTTTAAATAAATCCTGCATCCACAATGCTTTAAATCTTATTTATTTATTTACCAATATTTTACTAATTTTTTTACAAGATCTAAATTAATGATAATCTTGTTTCTATAAATCAGCATATTTGAGTCCTCTATACTTCAGAATTCTGAATCAATATTTAACTCTAGGAAAAACAATGTGTAGCCATTGCATAAACTGTTGGGTTCTACCAATCTCACAATAAGAATAAAACGGACCCAATGAATGAATCCTTATAGCAGAAACTTGCCCATCTGTTGGCATTGCTTAGAAAACTTAAGATGTAAATTAAGGCATAATTTTCTATCTTTAAAAGAGCATCCAAACTCCTTTTGCTTTCATGATTGGAAGATATATGTATAATTTGACAGTGATTCCCATATAGTGAGGGTAAGATAGTCTCTTAAGTCTTACGTTATCACCTCTTTTTTTTTTTTTTTTTTTTTTTTTTTTTGTACTCAAAGCAAAACAGAATTAGTAGATATTATATTTAATAAATGCATTGGCAATGTACACTCTGAATTATGTAATCAATATATAAGCCATTACCTTGAATGAGTCTTTGTGAAATGCATCATGGCATCCCCTAAATTCTTTATTCAATAGACAATCTAATGTTTACATAAAAACATATAAAAGCCTTTGTTTCCTTACTGCCGACAAAAACAAACAATTGGTTATAGCAGTTCATACTTATAATATTCATGTTCTTCTTGTCATAAGTAAACTGACCATGAAATTTAATATAAGTAAAAAGAGTTGTCACAAGCTATCAACTGTATTTAGAACAGTGCTCCATTCTTACTGTCTCCATGTCTGTTAGAGCATTGGAGAATTATTTATCAGTAAAAAAATAATTAAATATTTACAGCAATTTGCTGTTCTGGAAAAATATTTCAGGCTTCTAAGAATTACTGTCCTGATTTAAACTGGACATATTTAAAAGAAGTATGTATTGGTATGCTTAAACTACAATCACATTTGTATTGTACTAGATAACAATGTATCATTTTCAGTGTCTTTAATATCTGTCTTGACTATTTCCAGACACTTGTTCAATATATTATCAATATGAGCAAATATGTTAATTGACTAAACTGTTGGTTCATCACAAAAAACAATGTGCAACCAAATATTAGCTATGCTTGTGTTGTTTTAAAATATAATAAAAGTAGACATAATGTTCCCTGGGTGGAAGGATGTCTAGAAAAGTCAGATAGACCTGGACTTAAATTCACTAGTCTGATTCTAATTTATTTTATTTGCAACAATCATCCACGTGCAATTCTATGCTCCATAAATATCAATGTGCAATAAATAAATAGTTATGATTTAATTTTATGTAAGATATCAAATCTGTATTTTATTAGAATGAATGCAACTTACAGATTCTAAATCATGCATGTTGTTCTAGTTCCTATGTTTCCTGTATGAAACATGTCAACATTAATCAAATAGACTTGGGCAAAATCCCTATTCTATTTTAAGTCTATAGTGATCCATTGAGCACGTTTTATTTTCAATAAATATGGTTTATGTTCCCTGAATGAAAGGTTAACCAAATAAACATCATCAGTTGTGGGCAAAATCCCTATTCTGATTGTGATGTATTTATCAACTGTTAAAACAGTATCACTGTTGGTCTACGCTCCCTGTATGGAACGTTTTCCAAATAAAACAATCAGAAATGGGCAGATTCCCTTTTCTGATTGAAATTTATTGAACCAATTGAGGTTCTAGTCACAATAGTGGTATACGCTCCCATACGGACGTTATCCACATTAAAATAATCAGATCTGGTCAAAATACCTATTCTGATTTAATAGTTATGTGTTTACACAGTCTCGTGTACCAGGTGTACACGTAACAGACTGCAAATTGTAAACAATCGAACCAATTGAGGTTCTAGTGACAATAGTGGTATACGCTCCCATACGGACGTTTTCCACATGAAAAACAATCAGATCTGGTCATAATACCTATTCTGATTTTAATATAGTGATGTGTTTACACAGTCTCGTGTACAGGCTGCAAATTGTAAACAATCGACTTTATCCAAACTTTACACTCGACCCGTTTCGTAGCATTGCTCTAATGCAGTGAAAAATCCGGTCAGCTGAGCGTGAAAAAAGAAATAAACATCCGTTTAAATATATATCTTTTTAAAAACGTAGCACTCACGTAACATGTCCGATTTTGACAGCTAAATTCTGCCTTTCCTCGGACCCGATTTAATGTTTGAAAATGGCGGCTAAACAAAGGTCATTTTCTATGTCGTCGTATTTCCAGACTCGTAAGCTGTAAAAATGACGAAAACGTGCATATCAGAAACTTGGCAGAAGCGCTGTATTCTGAATTAATCGTATATCGATATTCCGAAAACAAATAATGTCTTTTATAAAACATAAGGATTTTCAACAGTAAACTGTTAAAAATCCTTGCCGACGAGAAACATGCGTTCTCTTGAACGCAAAAATTAAAACTAAAGCTAGTGTATGTTACACAGGTGAACTATGACGTAGGTGAGTACATCTCATGGATGTAATTTTTAATCACCTAGTTAATTGCGATGAGAACATGTTGTGAAAGCAAACATATTCTATATAATATAAATGTAATTTCATGGTAAGTATATTTAACCAAATTCATATAAAATTGTTTATTCTCGGATACAAAAGATTTAAGAAAATTTTTATTTCTATTCATTTTGTTTAATCTCACTCTTTCTTTTCAAAAGAAAATATATAACAAGATCAAAGACGCCGTTTGAGTAGTTTTCAGGTAATCATCAACGGAAGCAATAATCCTCACTTTATACACACCCAAGCTCATTAGTGTAAATCACAAATTAATTTTATGTAAACATTTTAAATACTTTTTCATGAACATTAACACTGTATCACTAATTATTTATCAAAATTCTATAAAAGATAATCTTAGGTAAACACTCATGGAAATAGCACGTCATAAATCAATACAGTGGTCAGTGACCGGAAATTTAATTACACGTGCATTGTCAGATTTAACTCTTCAATCCATTTAAATCCCGGAGATCAGGTTTTGACATATGTGTATTAGTTCGAGATAAAAAATGAATTTTGAATGCTTTTGTTAACCTTGGGACCGTAAATTTAGTTCGACTCAACCGAAATTTCGACTCATCAGGAGTCGAATTACATACTTTTGTATGGAATAAAGTTCGGGACCACATGAAAACTTCGACTCATCCGAAATTTCGAGTTAACCGAGTTCGAGACAACGAGAGTTAACTGTATCTTATTTTCATGGTTCAGGCTTTAAAAACTTTGTATCACATTTTTTCTAACTTGTTATGAGTGATAGGGTAACTACACAATCTAACATGTACATAGTAATCTTACAAGGGTTTTATGTCTTTCAATTAGGGTTCATCTGACCATGACATCATTTTTATGGTTATGACTGTTTTTCAGATACTAAACACATTGAATTGGTAACTATATTAAAAAATTGTATAAAATGATTGCAAGATGTTCATGTTAGTCTGACAGGATTCATCTGACCTGTGTTTATCTGTTAAGATTTTGTAGTTAGTATGAAAAAGAAGATGTGGTTTGATTGCCATCTCTCTTTCTGCAACAGTAAGATACTGAAATAGATTTCTTCATCTCCCCAAGTAAGTTTATTGAAATATAAAAATGTTGAAGTTTAATTGCATAATATTTGTTATATTGAGTATACAGGGTTTATATTTTTTTTTATTGGTTCTAGTTTATATTGTTGATCAGTTTTATTGTCTTATAGACCAGAATCACTACAGGTAACAGCCGGATAATAAATGTATATCATAATCTAATTTCTATAATGAGGATTTTGAGAAAAGTATGGGAAAGGATATAACTTTGTGTGTTGTTCTAGTCTCATAGCATTATAAATGTTTTTGTTTCTGTTTTGTGATATGACATTCCTATTTTTTATTTCAAGAATATTTATATATATTTACATTATGATATTTTTTTTTTATTTTTTTTTATTATTATAGTTTTATTATTATAATTTTAATTTGTTTGAAATCTTTAATAGATGTACAAGTTAGAACCATCCAGGTTAGGCAAGGTAAAGAAATTTGATGCCAAAAATCTTGTTAATGTATCCAATTAAAACCAATGTTCTGATTTTGAATATGTTAGAAGCATTAATCAGTACTACATATACCAAGGAGGTTATACCTCATATAAACTCCTTGATATTACCAGTTAGGGTATCATATGAGCAAGAAAGGGTCTCTACTCCCTAGAGCCTTCTATTTTTGATTTGAATATACATTAGGAAATATTTTGCTTTTTTATAATTAATGACGATATCAAAGTATTGTAATGTTAAATTATAAATTTGATATGCATTATTTACATTATTACAGTTTTGTAATGTTAAATTATAAATTTAATATGCATTATTTACATTATCACAGTTTTTTAATGTTAAATTATAAATTAATATAATATGCATTATTTACATTATCACAGTTTTGTAATGTTAATTATCAATTATACAACATGCATTATTTAAAGTAATGTGCAATTTGTAATGCATATTCTGTATGACTTAGGTTTTTTTTTTTGATATTTATATAACCATAAATATACATGATATATTTTAGAAGAATAATTAATCTCATATAATTAGTGTTGCTCTTTGATATTATAAATCAAAACAAAGCATTACAATTACAATGTGTGTTAAAAAGTTATGATATACTAGTAAACTGCTATTAATTTAATCTCTGCTTAAATTAATTTCACAGTTGTATGTCCTGCCTACCAAAAGCATTATACTGTCTCATATTTATTACCTTATGTACAATTAAGGTTGTGTATGTGTTATGAGGTTAATTCCCTAAAACATGCATAAGTGATCATCTTTTTGTTCATAATTTTTTAATATTTTCAAGCATAATAAATTCAACACATCAAACTTACATACAGTAATATTAGTAATACATTATGAATATGTATTTATCCATATTATTTATATATCATAAGTGATAAACCTTAAAAAAATCTGGCAATTTAAATAGTTTCTAAGACAGATTTGTAACCTATTCTGACATTAGGCTTAATAAAATTGTGAATAGAAATGAGGAATGTGTCAAAGAGACAACAACCTGACCATAGAGCAGAAAACAGCTGAAGGCCACCAAAGGGTCTTCAACACAGCTAGAAAATCCGCCACCGGGAGGTGGGCGTCAGCAGGCTCCCTATTCTGACATCGGACTTGGACATCTTTTAAACTGACTGCGGTGTATTGCTTTCTGTTTGTTTTTCTACATTGGCTAGAGGTATAGCAGGAGGGTTGAGATCTCACTCATATATAACCTCGCCTGTCCCAAGTCAGGAGCCTCTGGCCTTTGTTAGTCTTGTAGGATTTTCTATTTTAGTTCATTTACCAGGTATATGTTTAGTATGACATCCATTTTCACTGAACTAATAAACATTTTTTTAGGAGCCTGCTGACGCCCACCTCCCGGTGGGTGATTTTCTAGCTCTGTTGAAGACCCTTTGGTGGCCTTCAGCTGTTTTCTGCTCTATGGTCAGGTTGTTGTCTCTTTGACACATTCCTCATTTCTATTCACAATTTTATTAAGCCTAATGGTATATGCACTGTGCTTAAACGGCTGTGGGTAACTTAAGTTACCCACAGCCCAAGATGGCGGACTCTAAACTCGTTGATATTTAATTCATACAAAATGTACCTTTTGCGACGTTTTTCATGCAGAATGTAAATATTTATAGGATTATTGAATAAAGAAATGACTAATAATTACCATAAATTTGTTAATATAGAGTTCACTAAAGCGCAAGGTCAACTTTAAAAAATGCATAAGATGTCCGTAACTTTTTGATCGAAACTAAGCAGACTGTCCGTAACTTTATTTTTAGATGTGGGTAACTTTTGATTTAAAATTTAAAAAATTATAATTTCAACAATTAGAAGACAATTAACATCATATTTGTAACCTTCGCGGCCGTTTATACTACTCATTCACCACCAAATGTGATTTTATTAACGCATCATATTTACACCACAGAAGTTTTATGTGGGGTTTGTGGTACTCCATCCTGGTTATGATTTGAACTTTTATTTACTGATGTGCGTCTTATCGACGTTTTTCGCTTGTCGGACCAAGGCTTTTCCATACTCTTTAATGTTCTGAGTTTAATTATATGTTTGCGGTATACATGGTATACCTTCACCTCTATTTCTTTCTATGTGTATTTTAATGAATACTCTTTGACGCGGCTCGGTATTTATACATCCCACCAGTTAGATATAGTGTTATGATTTTTTGAATATGTTTCCTAGTATGTTTTTTTTTCTCTCTTTGTATGTTATCAGGGGTTGTTAGACTATTAAATTACCCTGTTGTCCTACGTAGTTATTTATATTTTTATATACTATGTCGAATTGTTACACTATGTTGACTGCTCTTTTCATTTTATTCACAACGGTCACTGACTTTTACCTATTGTGTCTGTTAGTTTTATTCAGTTTAATGAGATTTGATTTTAGTTTAAACATATTTTATTTGCGTAAATGTGCAAAAGGGATGAGACACAAGTTAATCAAACTTATAAAGTCTTCTCATATAACAATTTATAACAGTAGAATATTTACAAAGCATGCATACAAACAATACATTATATATAACATATTTGAACTCTGAAAAGATGGTGTGTGATGATGTGAGTGGTAATACACAATATGCATGTATTTGCACTTTATTATGTTCTACATTACACAATTAGAAACCTCTTAGACTCTTTAATAAATTCATATACATTCTTTACAATTCTTTCTTTTTCAACATTACTTAAAGACTTATCGCCGGAGGTTAAGGTGTTAAAATTTAGTAGAGAGTTATCTGGTAACCAATGTAGATTATTAAATAATTTGGTTCTTATATTCGAATAATTAGGACAATAAAAAAAGAAGTGACGTGAATCTTCGAACTTGGCACCACAACTACAAGACGGATCTGAAATAATGTTGACTCTGTTAAGATCATAATTCAAAAAAGAAGCTGAGCACCTAAGTTGTGTCAATATAATATTGAGTTTACGATTGCCAAAGTCATAATGTTTTGGTACTTGGGCTTTTGAATTCAATTTAAGATTTTTTAGTTCGGTTTTAAATTTACCTAAAGAGTCAATGTTGCGTGTCACCGCATTAAGGTTATTCCACAGTCGTATTGTTGAAGGTATGAAGGACTCTTGGGTTAATGAAAGTCTACAAAAAGGGTATATTATATCATTCCCATTACGTAATGGATAAACAGCTGTACTTTGGATTGTTGGTGGAATAGAATTGCAAAGATAGGCTGGTGCATTATCATGTTGAATATTATAGAATAATTGTAACTTCCTTCTTTCTCTTCGTTCAGCTAGAGTTTCCCAACCAATCTCATCATAAATAATTCTATTACTTGTTTGTAAAAATAGGAAGACCTGTTACAATTCTGGCTGCCTCAAGCTGCAGCTGTTCTAATTTTTTACAATAACCCACACCCATATTATCCCAAACTTCACATGCATATTCGAAAAGCGGTCTAATAAAAGTCAAGTAAAGCTTTTCTAAGTTGCTCCTACTTATCCTGTACTTTAATTTTCTAAGCACATTTAAATGTTTAGATACATTTTTTATGATATTTTCCACATGGGTGTTCCATTTAGCATCTTTAGATTTTGAGATTTGATGCAACTTGCATACAAATGAAATATGCAACTAGCTGTAAAACTAGGTTTATTCATTTATACAAAATGTTCTTTTTTTAAGTTTTCCCATTTACTGTAAACCTTGGCCAGGGTGCCGCAATATCACCGTTCGCAACGTCCCAGTGTGTCCAGATTGACACCCCTTTTATTTTACTGTCAATGCTGATGGGATTTGTTTTTGTGGGGATGAGAAAAAAGTGTTTTTGGCTTTTTCAAAGAGACGGAAAAAAGTTTGTGCACTTAAGTCTCTTATAGTCTATCCACTGCATGCCTGGGCAATTTGGGTTCCCCTCCAAAATCCTAGATTCACGCTACTCTTGTCGTTGCTGGCAGAAAATCAGTAAGTGTATACATGCTACATGTATGTGTAAAAAATACTTGTGTAGTGTACTTGTTCAAAAATAAAAACGAACAATGATGTTTCAACAGTTTATCTGCTATGATCGGAAACAACCCTTCGAACTAGGCGATTCGGGAACCCCGACGTTATACAAAATGAGACCCGAGTTTTGCGGATTTATCGTGATTTTTTTCATATTTTCCCAATTTTGTCTTCCATCGATACAATGAATTATATCATACTAGACATCTACTTCGTTTTGTGAATATGTATTCGATGCAATCTCTATCATCAGTTTAAACATTACATCCGCGTATGTCGATTCTTTGAAAGTTACGGACATCTCTATTGGTATGATGAAAAAAGTTACGGACAAGTTGTTTTGAAGTTACGGAAAGCCTAAATGTTTTTTTAAATCGTGCTGTGATCGTTTATTTGGTAGAATTTAATCACCTTTCCAGTTTAGGGGTTTCCCTAAACGATTAATACAACTTTTAAATTCAGTTGTTTAATTGATGCATTCGTGGTATTGTTATTCTATAGAAGAAAAGTATCGAACTGACGCAAGGCGGCTCCATCTTGGGCTGTGGGTAACTTAAGTTACCCACAGCCGTTTAAGCACAGTGATATGTATAGATTGATAAATAACATCTTCGCTTTTTTGGTATTTTTTAAAGATTTTTTCTTCTAGTTTGTTGATTTTAGCAAGTTTAAATACACACCATACTCTTCATATCATTAGTCACCAGAATAATAATTGTTTTACTTAATATCCAACAAAACCTCCAAACAACAGACTATTAACAGCTAATTCTTCTGACAGGTAAAATTTAATTTTGTTTGTTTGGTGTGATTAGACAACAGCAATTTGAAATATATTGATATTTAAAGGAATGTTTTGACCCAAGACAAGTTAATGTTGCTCTTTGTCATTTTCAATTTTTATGCCCTACCTAAGATAGTAGAGGGGCATTATGTTTTCTGGTCTGTGCCTCCTTCCGTCTGTCCGTTTGTCCCGCTTCAGGTTAAAGTTTTTGGTCAAGGTAGTTTTTGATGAAGTTGAAGTCCAATCAACTTGAAACTTAGTACACATGTTCCCCATGATATGATCTTTCTAATTTTAATGCTAAATTAAAGTTTTGACTCCCATTTCACGGTCCACTGAACATAGAAAATTATTGTGCGAAGTTCAGGTTAAAGTTTTGGTTAAAGTTTTTGGTCAAGGTATTTTTTGATGAAGTTTAAGTGGCATCACTCTGAAACTTAGAACACATATTCCCTATGATATGACCTTTCTAGTTTTAATTCCAAATTTAAGTTTGGACCCAAATTTCATGGTCCACTGAACATGTTAATAGTGCGAATGGGGCATCCATGTACTATGGACACATTCTTGTTTCAAATCATATTGTAAGGGTACTTGTTAATTACTTGCTTTTACAGTTTGTTGCATTGATGATTTATCCCTTACGCTAACAAGTAGGGACTTCAATTTCTTTTTTAATGTGTACAAAGTAGCCTCGGTGACATTAGAGGCAGGCAGGGAGTTCAAAGGGTTCAATACTGTAAATTCGGAAATGATTGCATGTCATGCATTTATTATTGCGATTTTGTCATTTTAGGCTTTAATGTGATTTAAATGTTTTCAATATTGAGAAAACTCCCGTTTAATTTGTTATGAAAAAAAATAAAAATGCAAGTTAGAATTATTGCGATCATAATTCTGTCGCATTTTTCGCAAAAATAAAAACATCGCAATAATTTCTATATTTACAGTACTCGATTTGAGAAAGAAAAAAATCTTACATCACTTCTACAATGGTGACCTCTAGTTGACAATTCACTCATTTTGAATAAATTGTCAGTTTTAGAAATATATTTGTTGTGTGTCTATTTGTATATTTCACACATATTCTGTTTTCATCTTCTGGATTTGAGTGACTCTAAATTGAATGAATTGCGGGCTATAGGAGTACACCTACGCAGGACTTTCTCTAAAGCTTCAACATTTAAAATAAAATTTAAATTCAGTGACCAAATACTTTATCCATATTCGAGAATCATGCCTTAAATGTATCTCCTTATAAATATATTTAATCCTAAATTGGGATAAATTATATTGCTTTTCAAATTACGTTTCGATTCCGAACATCACTAAAGAGACATTTGAAAATTGTCGAAATCGGGATATATTGTGCCAATTTTCGCACCTCATGTTTGCGGTACACCATCTTTTCCGCTTATTGTTTTCTGTTTGGTATTAAATTAATGATTAAGTAAAATTGAGAAAGGAATTGGGGAATGTGTCAAAGCGACAACAACCCGACCATAGAGCAGACAACAGCCGAAAGCCACCAATGAGTCGTCAATGTAGCGAGAAACTTGAACCGGAGGCGTCCTTCAGCTGGCGCTTTAAAAAAAATGTATACCAGTTCAGTGATAATGGACGTCATACTAAACTCCAAATTATACACAAGAAACTAAAATTAAAAAACACAAAACTAACAAAGGCCCGAGGCTCCTAACTTGGGACAGGCGCAAAATTGCGGCAGGGTTAAACATGTTTATGAGATCTCAATCCTCCCCCTATACCTCTAGCCAATGTAGAAAAGTAAACGCACAACAATACGCACATTAACATTCAGTTCAAGAGAAGTCTGAGTCCGATGTCAGAAGATGTAACAAAAGAAAATAAACAAAATGACAATAATACATAAATAACAACAGACTACTAGCAGTTAACTGACATGCCAGCTCCAGACCTCAATTAAACTGATTGAAAGATTGTGTCTTCATCATATGGACATGAGGCACAATAAAAAGAAAATTTAGTAAAAGTTTTGACTAGTTTGTGATATCGAAAACCCTGGTGTTATAATTTTTCAGTAATACATAAATTTCTCTCGCTAAAATCAAATACGTTGTTACATACACGAGCGAATCGTACAAGTTGAGATATATAAACACCATATAAAGATGGTGACAAGGGAACGTCATCATCTAAAAATGGATAATTAACAATAGGAAATGAAAAATCATCTCTTATCATACATTTTTGAATTAATTTTTCCCGTTAATGATATAGAAATCAAGATCGAGGAAAGGGCAGTGGTCATTGTTGGTATTAGCTTTATTTAAAGTAAGTTCAACAGGATAAATTTATTTACTATACAAACTGTATTCGTCATAATTGAGAGCCAATATATCATCCAAATATCTAAAAGTATTGTTAAATTTTTGTATCAAATGTTGTTTCGATGGATCTTTGCTAATTTTCGTCAAAAATTGTAACTCATAACACTACAAAACTAGGTCCGCAATAAGTGGTGCACAGTTAGTCGACATTGGAATTCCAACAACTTGACGATATACGGAATCTCCAAAGCGAACAAAAATGTTATCAAGTAAAAATTCAAGCGCAGATATAGTATCAAAGCATGTCCAGTTGACATAGTTCTTTTGTTTATTGCTACTAAAAAATGACCTAAGAGAGTTTGAACATATGTACTCACATTCTGACTTTTTAAATGCCCAGTTAATTATGAATGTGAATTTTTTCTTAATAAGAATATGAGGCAAAGTGGTATATAGGGTAGAAAAATCAATGATTCGACTCTTTCAAAATTCAGGAGTCTACCCTAACTTGAGGAAAATTATATAGCCTCCCAAATACCGTTATGATTACTAAAATCACTAAAAAGACATTAATTATTGAAATCCGGATATGGTGTACAAATTTTTGCACTTCATGTTTGCGGTATACCATTTTTTCCACAAGTTTGTTGTGTTCTGTTTGGTAATAAATTAATAATTAGATTGATTTTGTTACCTCTGGTTATCCATTTTTTTGGCAATTGTCAATTGCAGTTAGCGTATTAGTTGTTCGATATGCTAGTTTTGCTAAAATATACTTTTTTCACTTTTTTGTCTTTTGGAAAATGTTGTTTGTGTTGTATTTATAACCCCTAACAAGAAATTTGTTTTGCATGCAAACGTATAAAAATGCAGTTTTTATCAAACGCAATCATAGTTTTGAACGTTCTTTTCAATTAAGATAAAATTGAGAATGGAAATGGGGAATGTGCCAAAGAGACAACAACCCGACCATAGAAAAAAACAAACAGCAGAAGGTCACCAACAGGTCTTCAATGTAGCGAGAAATTCCCGCACCCGGAGGCGTACTTCAGCTGGCACCTAAACAAATATATACTAGTTCAGTGATAATGAACGCCATACTAATTTCAAAATTGTACACAAGAAACTAGACTTGTTTCTAATTTTTGCTTTTGGCTTGTATTATATTTGCCTTCGGGTTTATATGATCGGTTCATCGTATTTCGACTCATTCAAAATTAAAAGGTCTACCCTAAATTGTGGTAAATTATTTGACCTTCCAAATACCGTTTCGATTGAGAACATCGCTGAAGAGAAATTAATAGTCGAAATCCGGATATGGTGTACCAATTTGTATATGACAGCAAAAATTAAAATTTTTTGGCCGTATATTGGTTCGAAGACAGAGATTTTTGGGGGTTATGATCCCAACTGTTTAGGTATTAGGGCCAAAAAAGGGGCCCAAATTAGCATTTTTCAAGTTTGCAGACAATAACTTGTGTGTAAGTGTATGGATCTCTCTGAAATTGTACCATAAGGTTCCGAACCAAATAAGGAGGGTTCGGATAGATTCTTGGGGTCATGACCCTCACTTTATAGAAATTAGGGTCAAAAAAGGGGACAAAAGCAATACTTTACTATATTTCAATAAGGTTTTATTCTTGATTTCTTAAGATTCTTTAATATGCTGAATCTAACAGTGTATTAAGTTTTTGGATTTTGGGCTCCGTTTTTAACTTGGTCCACATTGAGGTCCACAGGATCCAAAATTAAACTTTGTTTGGTTTCATCAAAAAAGAGAATTCTTGGGGTTCTTTGATATGCCGAATCCAAATGTGTATTTAGTTTTTTGAATTTTGGTCACGTTTTCATATTGGTCTACATTACGGTCCAACGGGTTAGAATTAAACTTAGTTTGGTTTTAACAAAAATTGAATTATTGGGGTTCTTTGATTTGTTGAATCTAAACATGTATTTATATTTTTGATTATGGGCCCAGTTTTCAAGTTGGTCCAAATCGGGGTCCAAAATAAAACTTTGTTTTATTTTAACAAAACATGAATGTATGAAGTTATTTGATATGCTGAATCTAGCCATGCGTGTAGATTTTTGAATTTTTGGCCCGTTATCATATTGGTGTACAGTGAGGTCAAAAGAGTCCCAAATAAAACTTTTTGTTCGATTTCATCTAAAATTAAATTCTTGGGGTCTTTGATATGCTGAATCTACAAACCATAATAGGTAAATGTCCAATTTAAAAATTTTAAGTTCTTAGACCACATTCATTCTGTGTCAGAAAGCTATATCAAAGCTGTGTCAAATATTTAATCAAAATCAAAATTCAGAGCTGTATCAAGCTTGAATGTTGTGTCCATAATTGCCACAGTTCAGGGTTTGACCTCTGCGGTCGTATCAAGCTGCGCCCTGCATTTTATTGCACTTCATGTTAAATATTGCGGTATACACAGATTATCACAAAGCAGAGCTTACATACAGATTGACACCTGGATTTATAGTAAATGCAGTTACCCATTTCACATTTTCTTTCATATTTATTTAGGAACGTCAGTTAACTTGAAGTTTGTTCGATAAAAAAACATCAAAACTGTTCCCCCCCATAAATGATAGGCCACAATGTGTCATGTTTTCCGATGAGTAACTGATTTTAATTGCAAAATTAATTTATTCTAAAAATAAGTAAGCTATTCATCTTATTATCAACTTCAATAAAATCTATCATTTTGAAGGCGTTCACGTAAGTTACAAAACACTTATATATTTAAGGTACGGAGTAGATTTTTTTGCGAACAAAAATTAACCGGATTTACTTTTGAAGGACTAAGTGATGTAAAATAAAGCAGTTATTACAAACTTTTTAAGTGCCATCACAATTAAGTGTCTTTGAAAGATATCACTACCAAACACTATTCATTCTTCTTTTTTATTTTTTATTCTGTTTGTGTCTGAAAACTGATCGTATCACACGAAGCAATAAACGTAAAGAAAATAAAATGGGCATACAAGTTTTTTTTTTAAAGCTGTGTATAATTGATTGAAATGTACTTTTCATTCGAGGTGAAAACATATGCATTTGCGGGGACATAAATATGATCATTTATGCATATCCATATCCATATCCATATAAGGTAGTGTTTACAACCTTTTTTTAAGAGATTGAACTTTGACTGGCCGGTGAATTTGGTACAATGTATCTTTCAAGGACATGAAGGAAAGACCTGTTAGACACGGATCCATCTCGAATACTAAAAACAAATCAGCTACGGACGACTTACGCTGGGATTTAATCAAAATAGTTAAGGTGGTACATTATACTACAGAGATTTTTACTCTGTAAAATCAACTGAACGTTTTAATCACGTTCGAAAATATGAAGCTTCTCAATGATAAAAATAAGTGTTTGCCAAACAGCTATATATCCAACCAGTTTTTTCCGATGATGTGTCTTGATCAAGTTTTTTTTTTAAATTTTATTATTTGTGTTAAAGGGTCAAAGTAAATACTGTGTAAAAAATTATGAAAATTAGACGAGCCGAATTAATTTAATAATAGATAGGTACCACCTTAAACAAATATTACATACATAGTAGTGTAGCTGAATACTAAAGGTTACATAGACAATAACTGTTTAGTGTCTTTAAATATCAGCTGTATTTGTACGAGGCTAAGAAACAAGGTGTATGCGAGCTTTTAGCGAGCTACTACACCTGTTTCTAGCCGAGTCCAAATACAGCTGATATTTAAAGACACTAAACAGTTATTGTCTTTATCCTTCAATTAATTCTGTATATTGTTTGTGTTTTAAAAGACACAAAAACTATCATATTTAGCATTTATTTTCGATTTGTAATCCCTTGAGGCCCGCGTAGTAACATCAAAATCACACATTACGCTGAAGACGGGTTCGCAAAAAAAGAATCTCGAATGGTCATCAATAATACATCGCTCAATGTGAATACTTATCTATTTTAACATTACATTTCAACAGTAAAAATAAAGAACAAAACATTGTCAAATTTGAAACAGAAGTGTACAAGTTGTCCTATGCTTCAGACTTGACATTCACTAAACATGCATGCTGAAATTGACATGGTTGATTTTGTAACACAATCATACACATTCAAGTTTTGAAATCGACAATTGTCATCGTCATTGGAATGCAACTGGAATACACATTATGAGGTCACACAGGTTCAAACAATACTCAGTCCGGCAGTGGGCGGAGCTTTAAAGCGATATCTGTATAGTATACAGATACAGCATAGCGATATCTGTAGGGCTGTATCTGTATAGTAGGACACCCAATTGCAGGATACTTTTGGCTTTATGTGCGATGTTTTAACTTTGGTGGTTATCCATGCATGATAATATAAGAGTTCAGACAAAAAAAAACGCTATTTGCATGGCAAGGGAATAGCGATGGGGAGGGTTGTGTGTGTGTGTGTGTGTGTGTGTGTGTAAAGTTATGAATTGACTATCGAATTTACGCCTCAATCATGTGCCAAAAACAAAAGAGAGTTGATTTAGTTCAAAGTATTCAAGAACGCTCTCATATATACATATACTTTTTGTTATTAATGGAAAATAAGTTTATTGATGTCTAAATGATAAACGCTCTGACTACCGGAAAAAAGCTAACCTTCAAATTTTCCACATATTTGTCAATAGCTCATTATCGATCAGGGCATTTCTAAAAATGTTACAAATATGAGATTTGACATAAAATTGTAAAAATGTATTATGAATGTAAATAGATATAGCCAAAAAGGTCAGGAAAGGGTATTACAGATTTACTTATCTTTTCAAAATCATTTGAAACAAAAGTAAATTCTAGTTGACACACTTAGAAGTTCGTGTTTTGATAAAAACCGGTATTATATCTTAGAAGTAAAACGAGTTCCTATAGCAAATTGCATTGTCTATATCTAGTGGAGTGGAACCTATAATCCGCAAATAAACAACCTTAATGTCCAAGAAAAGCTGTACTCTGTGTATTACTTTCGTAACATGTTCTTGGTACTCATTGACTTGAATGACATCGTAGGTGTATTAATCAGTTTTGGTTTTTGTTATACATGAACAAATATTCAAAAATTTACACATGAATGTTGATATAGTTATTACTGATACGGCCTCTAATACATCAGAATCTTGTAATGACAGAAAGTAAATTGAGAGGTTTACGTCTGAATGATAGTTCATCGTATAGGTAATAGGGTTTATACCTGTCGTTTTGTAGCTGTTTTGTGGACAATTCTCATCAATAATAATAATGCAAATACTTCAAGTAATCCAAACATTCGTTTCTTTACATAGAAACAACTATTCGTTAATATGAGCAAGGAACGAATTCTTTATATGACGAAATATAAATGTAATTAAAGTTCAATTCTTCTTGAATAATTGATAGGTCTTTCCTTCCATTTTGTTTTAATTATACTGTCATTAATAAACATATGATATATATTGATTGATTATTTTATTGATTAGTTGGTTGGTTGGTTGGTTAGTTGGTTGATTGGTTAATTAATTAAATACTTGATATAGGGTCTCTTGATACAAATAAAAAAAAAAGAGACCTTTGATTCCGTATTAAACACATGAAACGGAAACATGCATTAATTAATGGAATGGATTGATTGATTAATTGATTGGTTTGTAGGTTGGTTAAACACATTGACTAAACATGATGGTTGGTTAAACACGTTGGTTGGTAAAACACGTTGGATAAGCTCAATTAAAACAAGCAAAAAAAAATCCTTGGATCCCGTATGAAACACATGAAACGGAAACATGCATTGATTGATTGATTGATTGGTTGGTTAAACACGTTGGTTGGTTAAACACGTTGACTAAACATGTTGGTTGGTTGGTTAAACACGTTGGTTGGTAAAACACGTTGGATAGGCTCAATTAAAACAAGCGAAAAAAAAATCCTTGGATCCCGTATGAAACACATGAAACGGAAACATGCATTGATTGATTGATTGATTGATTGGTTGGTTGGTTAAACACGTTGGTTGGTTAAACACGTTGACTAAACATGTTGGTTGGTTAAACACGTTGGTCGGTAAAATACGTTGGATAGGCTCAATTAAAACAAGCAAAAAAAAATCCTTGGATCCCGTATGAAACACATGAAACGGACAGATGCATTGATTGATTGATTGATTGGTTGGTTTGTTGGTTGGTTGGTTGGTTGGTTAAACATGTTGGTTTAACATGTTGGTTAAACACGTTGGTTGGTTAAACACGTTTAATAGGCTCAATTAAAACAAGCGG